>APFE030858112.1:67138-97155 GCA_000404065.3 Pinus taeda
ATAAAACAACGAAGTAAGAAAAAGGTTAACTAAGCACATATGGTGCACCACACTTCATCAGTTTACGATACCTAGATTGATAATTTATGTAGGGCAATTTAAGACATTAAATTTACTAAACACTAACCTCAGTTTCAGTTCAGCATACCATCCTCAAATAGATGGACAGACTGATGTGGTAAACAAAAGCTTGGGAAACATATTGAGAAGTTTAGTGTATCAAAATCCTAAGCAGTGGGATTTAACACTAGCTCAGGATGACTTTGCTTATAATGACACTCCAAACCGAAGTACTGGAATGAGTCCATTTTAGATTGTTTTTGGGATGAATCCAAGAGGTGTATATGAGCTTAGAAATTTGGGTAAACAAGAGAAAAGAAGAGCAAAAGCTGAGCAGATGCAGAGACTACAAGAAGATGTCAAAGGCAGATTGCAGGAAAGCAGTGACAAATACAAACAGAGAGTAGATATGAAAAGAAGAGAGAAATAATTCCAAGTGGGGGATTTAGTGATGGTGTATTTGGGAAAAGAAATATTTCTTGCGAAGACTTAAAATAAACTAAAAATGAAAAAAATATGACCATGTAGAATCGTAAGAAACTTTTCAACTAATGCTTATGAAATTGAATTGCCAAAAGGGATTGGAATATCACCTATCTTCAATGTTTTAGATTTGTATCCATACAAAGAGACAGAGGCAGAGCTACAAAAGGAAACTACATAAGATGAAGTTCAAACTTTGAACTGGGAAGAACAAATGCCAAAGACAGTTAAGAAAGAGGTGGAAGTTATTTTGGAGAAAAGAGTATCTAGATGAACCAGAGAACATGTTTATTTTCAATATCTAGTCAAATGGAAAGGACAACTAATGGAGGATGCTAGTTGGTTGATAACAACAAAGTTGCAGAAGTATGGAGTAAACCCTAAAAGTCTAAGGGATGATTCTTTTCTTCCCCGGGAGTCTGATGTAGGAGCATCTAGACTTAGCCATCAATGTGATGGTTTGTTCACATGTTGTGGCTAAATGAGTTGAATTTCACTGACTAGAGTGATCAAAAGTCAGTTTTGGTAAAGAGGATGGGATCTCTCGAAAATGATCTTTACTTCATTATTGTAATAATTAGAAAATTGTATTATTTTAGACTAAGGGATAAGTTGTTAGCATTGGTGTGTAATAGAACTTAAAAATAGAGATTTGATTGTTAGATTATTTAAAACAGAGATCGAGTTTATATGAATCATAAAAGAGAAGAAAATGTAATGGAAAGGGATTAGCTGAGATGATTGAGAATTGAGTGAGAGGCGAGAGTTTGAGTGATAGGGTTTGAGATTGAGACAAAGGTCAAATAAATTGTTGTAACTGAGTCGAGAGGGCCAAGACTCTGTAGCTTCTATTATTTTGACGAAATTGATTCAATGTGCATCTGTGTGTTAACCCTGGTGCCGACTCTCGTTTACCTCTGTGTATCTGCGTTCTGAAACTTAACCGGGTATTTTCTTTGTTTTCACACTTTAATTGTAAATCTCAGTGTTTATGTGTTTATCATTAATTGTGGTCATTTAGCATTAATGGGTAATCTTGGAATTAAGCGCTAAAACATTTATTAAGCGGCTTATTCAAGTTTGATTTAATGCACATGGGTTTTATTGGAAAAGCAGGTTTTATCAGTGAAGGCGGTTATCGGGCGAAGGAAAAGAAGTAAGTGGTAATTTGGGTGGTCACCCAATTCCATTAACCAACCGACATGTAGCACTCGGGTGGAGAGAGAAAACTGCTTTATCGGGCGGGTAATCCTCATGCAAGTGGCTCACCCAATATCGTTGTTAACCATTGGATCAAATGGGTTTTGATCAACAGTGGAGAATCATCAGATTTTTTTGTTGATCAGGGTGAGTGATGATTGTTAGATCTAGAGAGAGGAGGTCAACGATGTAGAGTGATCATCAAATTGTTTTATTGATCGGGGTGAGTGGTGACTGTTAGATATGGAGAGAGAAGATCAACGGCGTAGAGTGAAGCACTTGTTTACAAAGGGAAAGTCAACATGGGACCGAAGTATTTAGGGGAAAAGTGGGACCCTCAAGATAAATTTAGGCATGTACAAAATCCACTTGAATGCATCTAATTGGTTATAAAGTAACCAATAATCTAGTTTTAAGACTACCACCTTATTTTGATCAACCTCCTGCGTCAAGATTCCACATCGAAGGATAAGAATTTTATACAGAAGCATCAAAAACTACTCAAGCATTGAGGACAACACTTTTTGAAGGAGAGGGGCATGTTAGGTCCCTATACTACTAGTGTAACCCCTTATTGTTATTAGTACCACCCCTTATTATATTGTTTTTCCCATGTAGCCCCATATTGTTTATTATTGTGCCCTTACATTATTATTGTTATGTCGGCTCTGATTATATTATGACCCCTTGAATCCTATATATAGAAAGGAGGTCTTGTCATTTGTGTCATCCAAGAATTGTTCATTTGTGTAATGTAAAGGAGGTTTCCCCCTTGAAGAGGCTGAATTATAAGGTGTTGATCTATCTTTTCTATCTTTTTGTGAGCTGGTTTCATAACATTATCACTATTAGACAAAACCCCATGTTTTACTAAGATATGTACCTGGTAGATTAGCTCTGAGGAAAATTGCATATAAGATAGCTGGGACTATAATTATGAAAGATTTACAATCATGATAAAAAAGAATTTTGCCTACCTTTCCTATCAAAGTAGAAGTCTATACATTAGCAAATGTCGGTTATGCCAAATTGGAGGATGTAGCATTAGAAAACATCAAGTCATTTTGTACAATCCTTAAAAGGAATGATACCTTGGGTATTGTATTAAGTCACTGTGATTCTTTAGTAGTTTTAAAGAAATACGGTGATGAAAAAATTTCTTTTGATGAATCTTTTAAAACATTCAGATCTTATGGTGAAGTCCCAAATAATATCCGAGAAATACTTGAGGAACAAATGAAAGATTTTTATGCTTTACAAAGGTGGAGGTTATCCGTAGGGCCACACTTCATGATAGATGCGCATTCATGGAGTCAAAAACATGCAAGTAGTTTAGTTTTATTTCCACCATCAACAATTGATTCATAGTCTATAAGAATTCAAACAAGACATACTCAAATAGATGAGTATCTAGCCAATAAAACTTTAATGGAAGAATTTATAGTTGAAAATCTTATTGTTCAAGGAGTTAAATTACAAGTTGAGAAAATTATCAAAGGAAAACTATAAGATGAATGAGATTTATTTGAAAGAACTCAGATTGGACAAGCCCAAACTACACAAGGACAAGACAAGGCAGAAACTACTATTGTGCCCATTCAAGAAGAGAATATAAAAGAAACTACAATAAATAAGCCTTAAGGAGATAATTGTTACTCTACAAGTCTTTTACTTCAATATAATCCTAGCAAGAAATTAATATTCCTCCTTCGAAGGAAACACAAACTGATAAGGCTAAGGAGAAAACCAGTGTTGTCACCACAAGGATTATATCAAAAGCTCCTATTTATTATTTTCCTACAATCACTCCCCCTCATATGATTTATGTTGACTAATTAGAGCCTGTTTCAAAAGAAGATATGCTTCCTAGTAAGTATTTTTCAGGAAACAAAGGGAAAGCCGTTGTAAAAGGAAGATTTAAAAGAAGAAAAATTGAACAAAAAATATGAATTCCCTAGCCAATAAACAATAATATGGGATCTTCGAAATACATAAAAAGAGGAATTTGTTGAGGAATGTTCATATTCAATGGGGGTGTTTATCACAACTAATAAATGGTTTATTTAAAATTTAAGACATTGAATTACAAGGAACTAGAAGGATAATATTATTGAGTTGGAATCCATGTTATAACAACAACAATCTCCATTGGAAGGAGAATTTCAACAAATAACAATGGTCCTACTTCAACAACATCAAAAATAATTTCAAGATTTAAAGAACAAGTTAAATCTTGAAATCCATAAAGTTCAGGAAGCGTCCAAGAGTTCTGAAGATGAAAATGATTCTCAAATTGTTAATTTGAAACTACATGTAAAAGAATTGTAGAAAAACATTGTTGATATTAATATTTTCATAGAAGACGCCTTTGAGGTGAATGAACATTTAAAGTTGTCTCAAGAAGAGTTTTACAAGAACCTAAATTCTCTTTAGATTCAACAAAGTTTGTTGAATAATCACTTTCAAACAATCAATGAAAAGGAAACTAAATATGCACAGGTATAGGTTAACTTTAATAGATTGATATCATGCCAATCAAGACAACAAATGGCTCTAAAATACCTGTCGAGATTATCAAAATGTGATAGATTAAAGAATAGAATTGCTTTAGATAGCTAGAAAAATAATCTATTAGGCATAAGCTTACTATTGAAAGAGTTAAATTTTTTGCATGAATTGTACTCAATTTAAGACACATACCGATTACATTTAACGTGGAAAGAAACTAGCATCAAATATAAATTAGTAGAGGATGAAGTGTGAGATCGTCAAACAAGGAAAACTTACTAGTAGAGATGAGAATATCAAATATAAGTGTAACTTTGAGTCCGAAAAATAGATCCAATATATTTTTTCCCCTTAGAAAAATCATAATTTTATTGATAAGACAAAATTACATTTTGTAGATGCAGAAAAGCATATGTATATGGCCTGTATCTGTTTTCACACAAGACAAACAAAATAGTAAAAGGAATAAAAAATTAACTATTGTTCTTTTCTCCCTTTCTTTTTTTCCACCTTTCGCTAACCTCCAGTGTTGGGAGTGGTCGTTACAATGGAAAGCTGATTTTCAGTGGGAGTGTCCTTGTCAGATTCATATCCCTCCAATCCATGAGTTCACTTGATGCCATTTATTTCCATCCCTGTCAGTTGAGGTGCTTGATGCTGCATTGGGTTGTTGGGGTCTTCCTCCTCCTTTAGTGTGCTGTTTTGGTCCTTTTGATCCTTTGTTTTTGCTTTGAATGCTGTTGTTTCTACTTTTTCTATTTCTTCATCCAAGGGGGGGTATATTGCCATCCTTTTGGCTATTTCTATTGCTTGTTGTTCCATTTGGGAGTTTGTTTGTCTTTAGGACAGGCACTGTGGAGGTTTCCTATTTGTAGACATCCACGACATTGGAAGGCTGTGTTTTCATAGTCTAGTGGTTGTGTCCACTGTGTATTATTGAAGTTGAAGTTTATGTTTTCTGGTAGTCCCTTACTAAGGTCTACCTCAACGCATATCCTGGAAAATGTGAATATCCCCCTTGTGATTCTGTCCTTATCAATCTTTATGAATTTTCCCAATACATTCCCTATGGCGATTAATACATTATGATGCCAGAAATGTAACGAGAGGTTGTGCAACCTGACTCACACTGGTATCTTTGATACCACCATTGTGTTGGCATTGAATTTCGGAAACCAAGGGGTTATAAATAGTCCTACATTTCCCTAGAACCATGGCCCCTTGTTGAGGATATATTCCCTTTCTCGTACTGTTCTGAATCTGACTATGAAAAAAGCCTTTGGGGCATAAGTATATCTCACATTCTGTAGACTAGGCCTCAGAAATCCATTAGTGCAGTATGTCAGATTTAGGCCAAAACCCATTAAATCTGCATATAACTGATTTGGAATAGAGATCTGTGTATAGGTATTTTACCTCAAGCAATGCAATGGTAAGTGCAGGGTTCTCAGATTTTTGTTGTACAATGTAAGGCCTTGGGAGCTCGAGCGGTGTTGCGGTTTTGGCTTGTGCTTTTTCCTTGCCTTTGACTGCTTCCTTGAAGGATCATGTGCCTTTTGAGCTGGTTCCAACACTTCCACCCCTTAGAAGCAGGTTAATTATGATGGTCGAGTCTACGGTGATGCCATAATCCTCGAGTGTGATATTGTCCTGTAGAATGTGGCCTGAGCAGATCAGAGTTTGCAGGTATACTGGTTTACCAAGGTGGTTCTGGATTTTGTTTTTTAGCTCTTGTATCTTCCTTCCTTTCCAGATCCTCCAACAATGAGTCTTTCCTTCCAGTGTTTTTATGAAAATTTATTTTATATCCTTCTCTTTTGAGTGTGTGTTTGTATGAGATGTTGCTGGATCTGTTACCCCTATGCCCATATATGTCAGATCTAAGCATCTCGTTGCTTTCGTGTAGGGTTTCATCATGATCCTGCCGGCAAGATCACCACCGATCTGCTTGCCTGAGAGGCCCTCTCGGTAGCTGCTTTCAATGTTTGCCAATTCTAGAGCATATTCCCGTATTACTAAGAAGATATGCCGATCCACCTCTGCAGGGTCCAGTAAACCCTGGAATAAAACCAGATCCATCCTCATAAAGGTCTTGACGTCAATGAGATGGTATTGGGTAAAGCTGGTTCGAGGAGATATTTCCATATCTCACCAGTTCGAGGTTAGATATGTCCTCTAGTTCATCCGATCTGTTAGGATGTATCTCAATCCTTGATTAAAATTCCATTATGGATCAAGAAATATCGGTCCTGTCCAATGAATAGAGCTGGTAACCTCTAAGTGGTGTTTATTCTGAATCAACATTTGTATGATATCTTCTGCATGGTTGTCTTTGATTCTATTAACTAGAGAGCGTATTACCTATCCACGGTTGCCATAGCTTCCTTGGCTTCCAAGTGTAGAAGTTACATTAGCGCAAGAGGCGACCCCCGCCTTCAGATCTCCCTCTCCTGGGCTAATGGCTGTCAAAAACTTAGGTTGCAGCGATGGTGTCCAATCTTTCTCGGTTGATGGGGATTGGATTTTCCTTGGTGGCATAGGTCTGGACCTTCTGGGGCTGTCTCTGTGGGGAGCGTAATATGATCTGAAGGGTCTCAAGTGAAAACAAGGGGATGAGCGTATACCTAACGCTGCAGGAGATTTGGGATGTGACCTTTAGAGGTTTGCCGACCTTCACCTGCTAGATCTCGCCATTCCTTTGCCGCAGATCGTGATCTGTAAACCCTCCATTCCTCTCCGTTCCACCTATGGTTCAGCTCCCTTCCGCTCATTCCGCTGCACAACTTCCTGGTGCCAATAGATCCAATATATTATTTAGTGAAGAGGTAAAATATGTCAATCATCAATTTTATATCATTTTCCAATCATCGAACCGTTGACAACATTATTTGTTTCTTTAGTAGATTATATCATATAGTGACCATTGCCCCACTTTGAATGCAAAATTAATTTACACATCTGAAATAAATCTATTCATAGTTAGGGTTTGAGTGATTGAGTTTGCGAGTCAACCAATGCCATTTACTCTTTTCCTTATTCCCAATATTTATTATTCTGCGTCGTTTTATGGCTTCAATTTTTTTAAAATGGCTCAATAACCTTGCCATACAGAGAATGGGTGCAATAAATAGAAAACACTGGGCTTGAGGTTGAATTTTTTGATATGTTCATTCACTAAGATTTTGGGGGATATAAGTCTAAAATTACCACATTTTTTTTTTAAATTAGTTCAATATTGAATTCCTCTATTTTTGGCCCTTGTTATCATTTTGGAAAATAATGAACTAGTAATTAGGCACTATATTGTCATATTATTAATTTCAACCAAACTTGCATCAATTACAGTGCTCATTTTAGAAACAAGATTAACCTTGGACTAGTCAATATTTTCTTTAAATTTGTGATGAAAAGAATTAGGTCAAAACATTTTTGTTTGCATAGATAATAGTATATTTGACTATAACTTCAAATCACTTGACAAAGTGAAGTCCAAAACTATGACTTGGTCTACATCAATTAAAGTCTTACATATGCAATTTACTTATATAGAAAATAAACAAATTTTAAGAATAATATAGGAATAAATCAAACCATAATAAATGAAATAGATAAACCTAAATATAACACTTGTAATAAGATAAATTTTTGATGATATTCCAATTTGAGAGTAACGTTTGTTGGTCATTATGTTCAACGCTCCCCATGTGTTTCGCAACATGGACTAACCGCCTCTTGTTGATCCTAACTCTCGCGATTGTAACTGAGACTAAAGCCTGTGGGTTTTGGTCTAATGGAAATCATGGTTCTAACAAGTTGTATTAGAGCGACAGGTCTTGAGTTCAAAAGTCACCCAACTTGCACTTGGGGGGGGGGGAGATTATTGGACATTGGGTTCAATGCTCCTCGTCTCTTTCGCG
Organism: Pinus taeda; assembly: GCA_000404065.3. NCBI lineage: Eukaryota > Viridiplantae > Streptophyta > Pinopsida > Pinales > Pinaceae > Pinus > Pinus taeda. The sequence goes on from APFE030858112.1 coordinate 75,307, forward strand.
ACATGGACTAACCATCTCTCGTGGATCCTAAATCTGGTGATTGTAGTGGAGACTAAAGCTTGCAGGTTTTGGTTAATGATAATCACGATTCCAACAATGTTCACTAAACACTTCGAGAAAGCAACCTCTGAAAGATAAATAAATCAATTTAATAATCCTCAATAAAAACATTACATAGTTGCCTACCTCTGTAAATAGTTTCTCATTAGCCAAAACCTAACCACTAGTAATCCTAATGTTGATAAGTGGAAACTACCTAGTGGGCCTTATTCCATGAGGGTTACCATTTTACATTACTTAACTGCTCACCAACTACCTAATGGGCCTCATTCAAAGAAGATGGCCTCATACATTAATTAAATGGTTCTTATGTACTCCTGACTAGGGAGGTTTATGTAGGACCCTAACATTCCTATGACTTTCAAAAATAACATTGTCATTGAGGCTATATATATGAAAATTTATGTAGAATTATGAGTAATAAACAATTGACATCTTCAAGTTGTGTATATTTAATTGTTTTTAATAATTCATTGATAATGCAATAGTATGATTGAATCTATCTTTTTTCTAGTATTGCCTCTACTTGTACCCAAATGAAACCCTCTTCATCAAGTTGAAGGAGGATGGTAAGAATGTGGCAATTTGGCCCCACAAATTTCTTCAAAAGGAATTTCATTAGGTGGATCAAACTTTACTTATACCCAAATGGAACCGTCTTCATCATTTTTGGAAGGTAGGTATAAATGTGGCAATTTGGCTTTACCACTTTCTTCTAATGAAGCACAAGAAATACTCTGTGGATCTTGGAGTGGGTCGAAAGAACCAATTTACATGCAACTTATCCAATGCACTGGAAGATCTAATGTGGACCATAGAACTTTAGTGCTAAATTTTTGTGGCTCTTTTCCTTAAGAGATGTTTGCTTATGGGAATGGCACAAAGAAACACTTTGTTGGGTAATTTAATCGACTCTTAAATTACTTGCATTAAATTATCAATCCAAGGTTTTAATTCTTATGCAGCACACTTGCACTATATATGCTAGGAAACTAACTTTTGATAACAAGAAATCTAATAGATTGAAATGAAATTGCAAGACTTAAAATGAAATCATATTCATGAAGAGATCCAAATGAGCACACACACCTTCTTTCTTAACGAGAAATGTCTAAAGAAACAATAAATTCTGAATAAGAAAGTAATTTTAATCTATTTAATTGAAATGCCAATTATATTCTAGGAAAAGTAACATAATTCTATGCTAAGTTCTTAATCTATGGAAATCATAAAGTATATTCTAACAGAATTCAATGGATAAATCTGGCCTAGAAAGCAATGAATTCTAACTCTAGAAAGTAGTAAATCTTAATTCTAGGAAGACAGTAAATTCTAGTTCTATGAAAGCAAAAAATTTTAATTCTAGGAAAGCATTAAACTTTATTACTAGTAAAAGCAACGACACTCTATCTAAAGCAATAAGTAAATGAGAAGTTGTGTTTATCAAATCAAGTTGAGATTACTGATGTGTGCATTCTAAATTAGAACCATTCATGATTAATGATTATCTATAAATATGAGACTAAGCAAATCAAGAAATTATTAATATGTTTTTGGTTATTTTCAATTCTACTCAAGTGCTTGACCTATGCAAAGGAAAAAAAACGAATAACTAAAATACAAAGCTAAAGCTATGAATGAAATCTATGCTAATTAAGTGAAACATAGTGTCAATCTAAGACTATGAATGAAAATAGAGCATAAAGGATTAAATAAATTCTAATTGGAAACAAAATTACACTATTTCGTACTTCTGTAGGGGCCCTCCTGAGATGCATGAATTTCTATAAACCTTAGAACACGAACTTAAATCAACCACAAGAGATTATGAAATCAGCTTAACAAAGTTTCTAATATTGAAGTGCGTAAAATAGAGTTTCAATACAATAAGCCTTAAAATATAAACTAATTTCAAAAGCTATATATTTTCTTCCGGATGAATCATTTTATAGAGTTTACATCACAACTATATTGAGAGTCTTATGGATGGAAATTAGAACAAAAGTGACATATCAATTTTTCAAATTTATTAAAGCACTTCCTTTTCATGATTCATTATCGGAGAAGCGAATCGTGAAAGGATATATCATTAGCCTTGATCCATTAGGTCTTCCTTAGATCATCAAATCTTAGTTCTTGAATCTCACTCTCTTGATATAGACCACACTTGCTTGATATTATTCTTCCTATAGGTGTGCCATAAATGATTTGACCGAGGGTTTGACTTGAGTAATATGTTGAACCTATGAACGTTCATTTGTGGCTGATAGGTGGATCACCATTCGGAAACACTTGATAACTTTCCAGATACTCCAGTTGATTTATAACACATGAGATCCTAGAGAACCTTCGAATTAGTTGCAGAATGTTAGAGGAGCTGCAGAATATTCACAATTCAGTAGCTTATGTCTAATCAAAGCAATTTTATAAAGAAAAATATATATGTTTGAGATAATAATGAACATTCACCTTATTAATGTATTTTCATGCCTCAAATAACTCTTAACTCATGGTAGAGGTATAATGATATGAGAATAAGTAACAAACATAGTGAAAATGAGAGATAAACTGTAAAAAAGAAGGCAATTTTAGATGCTCAACACACTTTATTTCCTTATTAGAAGTGCTTTGAGCATTATTTATATGCTTGTTGGTTCATTCTATTTTGAGGAAAGACCAAATTATCTTTAAGGTATGGGGTATCGTATCTCTTACATCAAGAGAATTATCCACATCATAAACCATTTATGCACTCAATAAGCATGAGGCTACATAGACATCCCCATATGATGACATTTTGGTGGCACCGTGATAGGTGCTATTGTACCAACATTCTACAATGGGTATCAATTGAACCCACTAGTTTTATTTGTCTAATGAAAAACATCTCAAATATTTTTTTAGACACTTTTGTCCACCTATATCTAGCCATATGTCTAAGGGTGTTAAGACATGCTCAATTCAATTAGGTGCCATGTAGCTTCAACAACTTATATTGGAATTTGTTAATGGAGGTAGGATCATAATTTGTCACAATTGAGTTAGAAATGGCATGCCATTTAAAAATATGACCCACAAAGACTTGGGAAACCATGGATGGTGAAAATAAGTGTAATAAAGTACAAAAGTGATGTCAATTGGGTTTAAGCTGAGTGGTTGGGAGGAATTACTTTTATTCTCCTCACCTAGGCTCAATTCCCAAAAGTGACATGGTGAAATCTTAAGGACTATATCATTGTAATAAATTCAAGACTTGTGTTGACTTTCTATGTTCCCTAAATATTCTAGGGTTTACCCTTGGTAATATCCTCCAAACGAGGGGAAGTAGTTGGGGGTTTTCCTAAGCATTCAACCTAATAAAAAAATAGGCACAAAATTAGGCATATTTGGAAAGGTGGTTAAAAACCACCATGATGACAAATTTGTTGCTTTATTTAGGAAGTTTAAGGATAAAATCCATGGAGATGCTAATTTAGATTGTTGTTGGGGTTGGGAGAGGTTGAAATTGCCTTGAAAGCTCCATCGTTTCACCCTTGTCCCTTTGGCATGTTTCACATTTGCTTGTGAACATATGCATGTGCTTATTTTAAAGTAGAGTTCAACACCAAAAATTATGCCATTCATACCTTAAGGCATCATGTTGCCAATAATAGCTTGTAGAGGTGTGGGTCTCCCTGTAGATGTTGGAGGAGTTGAATAAACTTGGCATTAACCAACCATTTGTAGTGTACCTTTGAAACCTAATTATGCATTAGTAAGGATAAGGAAAATAGGGACCCTTCCTACTCATATTTCTTAAACAAAATATCAAGCACCATATTTTCCTTCCCTTCTCGTAGATGATATCATAATCATAACCTATCTTCTTGGTGATCCACTTTTGCTCTTCTAATGAAGACACATTTTTCTAGAAAGTATTGATGATTATTTAAAGCAACTTTTCTAGAAGATAATGCTTAAATTAATTGTATAATTACTTTTGTCAATCCAAGGTCTAGAATACTTGTGAGATATCATAAACTATATGTGTAGATTGTAGGACTTGTGGTGCAATTTACTATAATGATTCTAGAAAAGGAAATGACCTTATTGAAATAAATCCACTCTTTGCAAAATTGATTTTTCGAATTGAAATTCACAATTGCAGAATTAAATGGAAACCAATTTAATAAGATTAAATAGAAACCAATTTAATAGGATTAAATAGAAACCACACTTGTGGAATACAATGAAATTCGTTTATACTTATGAGCACGAGTTCTTAGTCATTAGTCAAGCACACTTTCACACCAACACAATCTTGCATTGAAGCTTCTATTTAAACAAAGTGAATAGCAACTCATAAACAAAATTTATGAAAAAACATATAGAGAACATTGAAAATAACAACACGAATATTTTTTTGAGTAGGTCTTGCCTCCAGTGAATAGAAGTGTTTGTAGCTAAGTACGAAAAATTTAGAGAAGCACACACAATTACTTACTACTCATAGAAAACACATGGAAATAAATGAACCTCAGCTAGTTCATACTACAACACAATAATTAATTGCTAAATATCGTTGAAAGACAACATAAAATCTCTCTCTCTCTCTCTCTCTCTCTCTGTGATAACAAAATAAATACAATATATTAACAAAAAAGACTTGAATTAAAGTCTCTTTCTCTCTCTTTCGTAGCCAAGTACAAAAAATTTAGAGAAACACACACAATTACTTGCTACTCATATAAATAAATGAACGTGAGTTAGTTCATACTACAACACAATAAATAGCTACCAAATCTTGTCGAAAGACAACATAAAATCTCTCTCTCTCTCTCTCACACTCTCTCTCTTTCTCTTGCTATATATACAAATACAATGTCTTGACAGAAAAAGACCTAAATTAAAGCGATTGAAGATTATCAACTAGCTTTTATAAGATTTCTTATTTTCATATTAATACAAACATAATACTAATTGTTTATATCTATAAAGGAGTATGAAATGAATCTCTAATGTAACTTGCCAACTATACAATTGTGGTTAAAAGGAGGTGGGAACATCTTCTATAACAACCCTTAAGAGCATATCCTGTAGAGCTATAACGTATCAACCTCAAGCTTATTTCCACTATGTCCCATTAGATATTACTCATGTTTGCAACAATTCATGAAGTTATATAACAACTAACAAAGGTTTTGCAACATTTGGAAATAACTCTCAAAATTATAGAACAATGCATCATCAATCCAACTTATTTCCACTATGTCCCATTAGATTTTTTTTTCCTCTGGAAAAATCACTGTATATTTCATTAATAAGTCGATAATTACATATAGAGTCTGTTATATTCAGAGTATCTTCAAAAATCAGTTTGTTGCATTACCACGCAGGGTATGCTATCAGTTCACTACATTTAGCTGTTCATTTCTATATAAATACCAAAAATTTACATTATATCTCTGTAGAGTGCTGTCATCAAAAAAGTCTAAAGAGATATTTGCTGATCCAGGGTTGGGTATCCTGGATCTATATATGGCCGGTGGTAAAATTTTTGCTCCTGCTGATCAGTGATCTCTGTGATCTCCCATAATCCTCTGTCCATCAACGATGCCTCCTTGGAAAGTTTGTCGGCACCCTTATTGTGTTCCCTGTATATATGAGAGATAGTAATATGATTAAAAGCTGCTTTGAGGTGGAGTGCTTCTTGTAAAATAGTGCTGAGAGAGTGTGTGTGACAAGTAGCAGTGCCATTTATCCAATTAATAATAATCTGAGAGTCTCCAAATATATTGATGCTGCTGCAATGGTGCCTCAATGCAAAGTGTAGAAGGTGGCGAAAAGTGATCAGTTCGGCGTAGTTGTTAGTACCAACCCCTAGGCCAACCTTGATTTTATAATGGTGATTTTCTGTTACATGGAGGATGAATCCTCCTCCACAGCTCTGCTGATTTGCAGCGTCGTCAAAGTATGCCCACGGCATGCTAGTGTCGATGGGAGGATGCGGAGCAGGATGTCGAATAGACGGAGGGGGAGGGTCGGGCAGTTCCTGCAGGGCTGCAATAATATTGGCTTCGAGCAAAGTCCATTGAATAGGCTTATCATCGAAAATGGCGCTATTCCGAGATTTCCATATTGCCCAGTTTACTATTATTGGAAGGTTAATCAGTTTCGTCCCCCTGTTTTTCTTTTCCCAATCAATCCATGCGCTAATGATATTCGGTCCCTCCCAATCTCCCGCGAATTTTGTGTGTGCCTTAAGATTTCGCCACAATTCTATGGTAGCACGACATCTCAGAAATGTATGTTCTATCGATTCCGATTCTTCCTTGCATAGCACACATCTGGAGGGTCCGTGAATAGCTCTTTTCATGAGCTGATCACTAGTGGGAACTTTGTTCCTGAATATACACCAACAGAATAATTTTGATCGAGGGGAGGTGGCATATTTCCATATGTTTTGCCACCAGGTTGCAAGTGCTTCAGGCTTTCGGTGCTCAATGAGGTATAGATAGCCCTCCTTGGGAGTATATACCCCGTGGTCAGCTCGGTGCCAAATGAGTTCATTCGGGCCTTCTGATATGCGAATGTGAGCTTCCACTAATGCTTCTCTGTATTCATCCCAGACAGTGTGCCATCTTCTCGGGATATTTAATAGGATTGCAGATTTCCATGCTTGGTGAAAAATGTCTGATTGCGCTGGGTCTGCAATCTGCGAAATAACCTTTATGTTTCGAGCTGAGAGGAAAGAGATAAGATCTTGAGGGAGGGTGTGTCTGCCGCCACTTCCAGACCATGGATCAAGTCCAATTCTTGCACTGTTGCCATCTCTGATGTGCCAAACTATGTTGTCCCTGATGACAGGTAAGGAGTGCAGGAGTGCCTTCCAAATCGATGATATACCAGTTTTATTCCAATTAGGCAGTCTTACCCAATCGCTGACGCTGAGAGGCTAGATATATTTATGGAACACAATGTTTGTCCAAAGGCTGTGAGTGGTCAGAAGAGCCCATCCCATTTTACCGGCCAGAGCTTTTGCAAATATCGGGAGTTCCTTCAGTCCCCATCCTCCCCATTTCTTTGGCAAAGCAATCTTGTTCCATCCGATCCAAGCGAAAGTTCGTTTGTCTTGGTTCCCAGCCCACAGGTATCGGTTGCATAATTGTTGTAGCTTGGCCAATATGTTCCGGGGAATCCATGCCAGGGCCATTCAGAACACAGGTGTGGCTTCTAGCACAACTTTTATCAAGACCAGCCTCCCAGCCCTAGAGAGGTATCTGTGACTCCAGCCATTTAATCTTTTTTCTATCTTCGACACCAGCCATACCCAATCGGCGATCTTCTGACTTTTCGGTTTAATCCAATATCCCAGGTATTTGAGCCCTCCGTCCATTGGCTGAGTATTATAGGGGAAAACCATACTAGCAACATGAGCTTCGTTTACAGAGGTTCCGACCATAGTAATAGAAGATTTTGCTCTGTTCACTTCCATACCTGTTGCTTTTGTGAATAGATCAAGGATGCGGGAGAAAGAGGTCGAGTCTTGTACACTTCCATCCAATAATATTAAGACATCGTCTACAAACAAGAAGTGTGTAAGGAAGCAGATGTCTGATATTTTAAGACCCCTGATGGATCCTTCCCTGCTTGCAGTGATGAGGAGGCGGCTGAGAGCTTCTATGACCAAGAGAAAGAGCAATGGTGAGAGGGGACAGCCCTGACGAAGCCCTCTTTTTGAATGAAAGTAATGAGAGGCAGATCCATTGATCAGAATACTGAAGGTGGGGGTGGTGATGCAAGCCATAATCCAATGGATTAGGGAGAGGGGGAAACCTATATGGATGAGGATCATTTTTATGTACAACCATCTTACCCGATCAAATGCCTTGGAGAGATCTATCTTCAGCAGGATACATTTGAGATGTTTGGTCCAGATGGAGTGGATTGCTTCTTGTGCCGATCCTATGGCTTCATGAATCTGTCTATTCTCTAGAAAAGCAAATTGTTGTGGAGAAATATGTCTGGAAAGGATGGGCTTGATCCTATTGGCAATGATCTTAGAGATGATCTTATAGAGCACATTATAGAGGGATATGGTTCGGAAATCATCAAAGGATGATGGGTTGTCAGCCTTTGGGATGAGAGCAATAAAAGTAGAATTAATTGCATGATAGATACTCCTCGAAGTCCTGCTCTCCTCAACAACTTTAAGTATATCTCCTCCCAGAAGTTCAAAGAAGGCAGAGTAGAACTCAATGGTCCATCCATCCGGACCAGGGCTCTTTTCCTTCTTGAACCATTTTATGGTGCTTTCCAATTCAGCCATAGTGACAGGTGCTTCCAGGTCCTCTGTTTCATCTTCCTCTACAAATCTGGGGAGATGTGTGGCCACATTGATGATCTCCACTAGGTTTGTACCTCCGAGGCTCTTGTATAGATTTCTGAAGTGTGAGGTGCCCAGATTTGATAACTTTTTGAAATTAACAGCCCGACCTCCCTCAGGGAGGGGGAGGTTCCAGATGGTGTTTGCCACTTTCCTTCCTTTGGCAAAATTATGGAAAAATCTGGAGTTCTCATCTCCCGCTTTCAGCCATGTAGCTCTGCTACAAAGCCTGATCAATTCCTCTCTTCCCTTGAGGATAGCCTTCTTTTGATTTTCCAGGTCCACCAGTCGCGCCTTTTCATCCTGTGACAAGAACCCTAAATTTCTCTCATCCAGAAGATCCTTCAATTCATCCTCCACCTTGATAAGTTGTTCATATTCATTCTTCTTTTTCTCCTTGGCCCAGTTGATCACTAAATGTTTCAGCTCAGTTAGGTTTTTCACGAATCCCCTTGCCATCGAAGTTTCTCTTTCAATAGGATGAGCTTGCCAGAATGATGTGATCAAGTTTGTGAAACTTGGATCATGAAGCCACATATGGTTGAATTTATAAGGAGCTTTTGGCTTCTGTTCTGGTCCCCTAATTTCCAAGGCTATAGGGGTGTGATCTGATATGCCACCGATGCTAACCCACTGTTTGTATGTATGCAATTGATGAACCAAGGGGCCCTTTATAGGGAATCTATCTAACCTTCTGGCCAAGGCAGCCTCTCCCGTTCTTCTGTTTCTCCAAGTTGGCTAAAGCTTCTGTACAGGGATGTCAATGTAATTGTGCTGCTCCAATAACCGTCTCATGTAATTTGTGATGGGGTCGATCTGGGCCGCCTCACTCCAAGATTCACTGAACCCCAAGGAGAAATTCAGGTCTCCCCCGATGATGATGTTGTCGCGGGATAGTATATTGCAACTGAGGATTTTTCTCCAGAATTGTTCCCTTTGATGACATGGTCCGTAAATATTGAAGATTCGGATGGGGAAGCCGAGTTCAATTGGGATGATGTCTGCTCCAAGGAATCCATGTCCGCCCCAGGATGATACCAGCTGGATTGAGGTGGGGTTGTATCCGAGCGCCAGTCCCCCTGATCTTCCCATGGCATCCAAGGCAATGAAGTTCCATCGAGCCCCTATAGAGGCTAGTGCACGGGTACAGGCATCTGCCAATCCAAGAGTTTCTTGTAACAAAATGATATCTGGTGACTCGACCTCAAAAAGTCGTTTAAGGGCTAGCTTTTTAGGGGTGCTGGCCAGTCCCCTACAATTGAAGGAGATATACTTCGTGGGGGACCATGCTTAGGGGGGTTTGAAGCTCTAAGGACCCCTACGATGGTAGTTTGGCGCCCAGCCGCAACTTCAGTGCCCGCAAGTCTGATAGCCTTGTTGAGATTTGATTTACGACCGCGGGACAGAGGGAGCCCTGTGTCAAGAGGGACAATACCCAAGCCGGCGACGGGATCAGAAGCCTCCGGACGGGATGCCCGAGGTCGAAGGGAGTAGGGATGAGATGAGGATGACCGGGATGAAATGGGCGAGGGTGGCGGGGATGAGAAGGGCAGAGAGGGCGGAGTAGTGGATGACGACAGAGGAGGAGAGGGAATGTTACACTGAACCATGGTGCAAACAAATGAATTTTCGTGCATAAATGCGATATCAGATGATTTAGAGATAGGAGAAGGAAGTGTGCCCGATACTTCCGCGGCCGCAGCTGCTGCCCGAGCCCTGGTCATTGGAGGCGAAGGCGGGACATGCTGATGCTGAAGATCTTCCTCTCGGGCGCCACGTTGATCTGCGCTATTCTTGGGCGGACATGGAATAGATGGAGGAGCGCTAATCCTTGGCGATCGAGGAGTAATGTGGGGTGCCCTGCCGGAGATCGGTTGTGCCTGTTTGGGCGATCCATCATGGCCGGTGATTAATGGACAATCCTTATATACATGGCCGATTTGGTGGCACCGGTTACATCTGAAGGGAACTCCTTCATAATCCAATAACTGAGTTCTGCTAAAATTCCCCCATCTCACGGTCATTTTACCCTCTAACCCTTCTCTGGTATCCAGGTGGACCAAAATTCTGGCAATGATTTTTTCGTTTTTCTCCTTATAAGATCGATCATGGTCTAAGTATGTTCCTAGCGCATTCCCGATCTTGATGAATGCCTCCTCAGTCCAATATTGAAGTGGTAATCCCGACAGTCGAACCCAGATAGGTCCCGCTCCGATCTGCTCGCGTTCCGGGTCGAAAAGAGGGCTCCATCGTTTCAATAGTACTGGTGCCAATTCTATGTGCCAGTACTGTTCTAGAACGGAATTCGTGTGTTCCTCCTTTGCAAAGTGTAGTGAGAACCAGCCACGAGGGAGTTTTTGTACTTCTGGCAGCTCCGAAAACATTTCACCCCAAATTTCTTTCACCCATGATTTCAGCCTTTCCGCCGTGAAAGTACGTCCTCGAACGTGGCCTACCAATGTCGTTTGAGCCAGTGCCATGGTTTCTTCAAAATTGGATGGATCGCTAAAGGATACAGATATGTCTTTCACAGTTTCTCTGATACACTTAGTCTTCTTTGAGCGAGGCGCAGTAGGGTGTTCGACCAATGGGTTTGATGTCCCGACCCTAGGAGAGGGCTTTACAGGCCGTGGACTTATGGAAGGTGTGCTAAAGCTGCCCGAAAGCCTGATCTCAGCGGAACCCAGGTGAATAGATTCCGGAGCCCTATGCTCCCTCGGCTGATTTGGTGGATCTGAAGCAGTTTGGTCTGTAGCTAGTACAATGGTAGGGGTTTCTTCAGCCCTAGTCTCCACAAGATCTGCAACAGGGAGGGGATTTGCTGGTGCAGAGGGAGGGTTTACTTCTGCCCTAGACTGCGATGGACCGGAGGGGTCAATGCTTCGGGGCGGCGATGAGAAATCTTCGGGCAAAATCTTCGGGCAAGTAAGATGATAAGAGAGGTGCAGTACCCAGCGAGAGAGGAGGCGCCTCCATAGCGGACGGAATGGGAGGAGGATTCAAAGATACCACAGGTAGCGGGTGTGAAGCGGTGATGTCTGCATCCGGTGCGTGAACGAAGTTAGGGTTTCCGAAGATAGCAATACCATCAAGTGGGTCCGCCGAATAATCAACCAACTCCATCTCCTCGTTAATCTCCATACCGGTCAACTGTTGTTTAACCGCCTTCGTTGTCAGCTGTCGTATACCCGAACCCCAAGATCGCCTTTCCTCCAGCTCGTCTTTTTCGCTGTCCGGTCGGCGTAACTCTCGATTTACCTGCGGCTCCTTCGGCGAAAGACCTAACACTTACGCAAAAACCCCGCGACCGCACTTCCGTAGTTCTGAAAAGCCTGCGGCTAGTCTATCTTAGCCCTTTGCGAGAACTCCGTGAGACCTCCATCCAGAAGCCTTCCGAACACTTTTACATAAAGTAACTTCAAAACATAAATTACATGTGCTTTTTGAAAAAGTAACTCAACAAAAAGAAAGACTTGAACCCAAGCTATGTCCCATTAGATATTACTCATGTTTGCAACAATTCATGACGTTCTATAACAACTAACAAAGTTTTGCAACATTTGGAAATAACTCTCAAAATTATAGAACAATGCATCGTCAATCCTTAATGGTAAGGAGAAGTTTAGATAACATACCATTCCTCTTAAACTTAATAAAATATATTGAAATAACAAAAAATATAATGTAATTACCTTCATGGAGTAAAATGGATAATGAAAGGGTAAAATGTAGGAAAAATAGTTGGTGACAAAGATAAAGTATAACAAAAAAGCCTTGAAATGAACATTGGTCACCTCCCTCTAGTTGAACCCATTGAGCATCAATGTGAAACTTTGGTATCATCACATTGATCCTCCAAATCAAAAGAGTTTGGATAGACATTATTCTCATGAATATTTCTCTAAACATGAGGGAATTGAACATACTCATCCATTGTATAATTCTTAGTTTAACATTGACTTTGGCCCAAAATATTGCCCCCCATGTCAATTTCCAAAGGATATAATTAATAATTAAGGGAAGGGGACCAAAAGAAAGTAAGGTGAAACCTTAAACCTATTCATTGTGTCCCATGATTCTTAACAAATTCATACATAATTTAATCATATTCAAGGCTTTGTTGAGAATTAGATATGATAAGGGTTCTTTGTTATGAATTTTATGGGAAAATAGTTCCCATGTTTGTTGAAAAAGAAGTAGAGGATAAAGGTCATGACACAATGAACCCCTCTAAGATTGTCTTATATAACCAATGACACAAATTTATTTTAGCAAGTTCTTATGCTCCAACATAGTCACATGAGGAATAATATGTTTACCTTTTACTCATAATTGGCATAATTTTCAGTTAATCCAAGTTGGGTCCATTTTTGGTGCCATTGGACTTGGTTCAACAAGAATGAGATGGTTTCCCTTAAATGGACCCCCCCCCCCCCATAAATGGGTTTGTATTCCATATTCTCTAATTACACAATAAGAATTCATCCTAATACAAATTGAACATCATTTTTTAACAAATTCATAATAGGTAGAATATACTTGACAAAATTCATCATGCGTGAATATTTTACAAGGCTTACCTTTGGCCAATTTACAAACCTAAAATATAGCTATAACTTCTTTAAGAAAAAAACATAAACATGTGAAGGCGATATGTAGATAAGAGCTTCAATGGCTAAGTTACACATCCTCTTCTTAGGTTTCAACTGGTTTGCTTCAATTGTCATCTCTTGAGAAATTTGCAGATATTCTTGTACAACATTTCATTATTTTCACAAATATTGCCATTTCTCCCTTATCTAGTCATAGAATCATGCCCAATACACCTAGAGTTTGTGCATCTCTTAACAATGTGCTCACAATTATGTAACATCAGAATCCAATGAATTAGTAATAATTAGCCTGAAATCCTTTGATAGGTGATTTCCTCTCCTTATCAGTCCGAGCCCTGCTGGACCTCTCCCGTTGGTTGAGAGTTCGACAGGCTCACCCTCTCCTTAACAGTCGAGCCCTGCCGGACCTTACACTCGGAAGCGCAAGACCTCCGGACCTTTTATAGCTTTGTCTCTAAGATGTTCTAGTGTGATCTCTGTCTTGTCTCTGTTCCCGTGCTTTTGCCACCTTGAGCCTCAATTGAATAACTTTAGATGATACTGCTAATATGGTTCCATCATTGTTTATTTTGAAGCCATTTCCATCTATTCTGCTACAATGTTGGGCATATTCTCCTCGTGAAATGCTCTTGTAGCTTTTGTTGCCTATGTTATATTTTTGAGCAGTCTCATTTGGAACAAATTTGTTTCTTCTATAATAATACACATATGAAATCCTTCCTCCATGTCTTTAACTTTACCTTGGTGCATAATAAAACGTGGGTAATTTATTATCACATTACACTCTGCATGCTCACACATGAATTGTTCTTCTAGTGCCCAAATCAAGGTGTCCATTTTAATTTTAGCATTAAGGTTTTCTTCATATGTATGGGTAAAGGTATTTGTTTTAAGTTTTAATAGTTTATTATGAAGTCACCTATTCTCTGCCTTCAACATCCTATTGGTATTAGTTAATACAACATAAATAGGATTAGCTTTCTATGGTTGCCAAAAGTTATTTCTTCATAATGAAATGATTTTCTATTTTGTGGTTTTGAGGTTCAGAAGATATCACAATCTACTTATCTTATATAGCCTGCTTGCATATGGATTTTGTAATGGTCATACTTCAAGTTTTTGTCCTCTTTGAAAAATTTTGAATGGCCTATACTTTCCTTGCACTTTATTTTTGGCTTACAAAGGCCACAACTTCATATACATCATCTTCATGGGATATAACAACTTCTTCCTTGTGAATTTGGTACCTGTGTATCATTGTTTCCTCCTCTCCACCTCTGTGTCGTACTAAGAATTAATACCCAGTCTATCCTTTGTGGGATAATGTTGCTTTCATAAGCAATTTAATGAACTGATGATGAGATACTATTTTCAAGTTTCCTTTGCTGTGTACATCCTTAACCATTTTGTTCAATCTTTTTAAGAAGAAATATGGCCCACGGATAAAATTTCAGTTTCTTAAATAAGCAAGTAGTTTGAAATGATAATGAAAAAGTAGACTAAATATTCCTTTGCAAGTTATGTATTCTTGGATGAAAAATTCAATCTCCCTCCAAGTTGGCTTAAGGGGTGTCCTTTGAATTACCTTACTCATGTCATCCAATGTTTCTCCTTCCAACAAAAAACCTTTTCTTGAGTATTTTACCACTTCCTTTCATTTGAATCACCTCTTACCTTCCATGGATAGGCTTGTTACTCAAGAAATGGTATCTTCACATATAGGAACATGTAGAGCCTTGATAATAGTAGAAACATTGTTAGATGTTTATGCAAACTCCATAGCTACTTGAGCATCGAACCCCTCAAGCCTTTCAAAATAAATTGGCCATCCTACCTATTGAGAAATTCGCATGGCTCTTATGTTTGTTTCCAAAATTATTATGCCCAATAATTCAAATCGAACAAAACTACCACCCATTGCTACTAGTCACTTTTTTGTTGTAGATCATGGATTTCTACTACTATTGTGGAGGAAATTATTCTTATGTGGTCCTTCATCCAATAACATTGAATATTTTGGGGAGATGATAAGCCATATGCAAAATATATTTTGCATGTGTTCGGTAAATATGGGTTATTAAGAATGTCCATATTTGGTAATATGTTCGACATGTAAGGTAATTGTGGCAATAAGTAATAATCATGCAAATTAGGGTAATGATGGCTAGACCTCTCTCTCTCTCTCTATGGAAATGATAACAAAATAAATACAATATCTTAACAAAAAAAACCTAAATTAAAGCAATTAAATATTATCAACTAGCTTTTATAAGATTTCTTGTTAACTAAATTAAAGCTACTTGAGAATTATAGATTTTCAACTAGGTTTTATAAGATTTCTTATTTTCATATTAATACAAACATAATACTAATTGTTTGTCTATATAAAGGAGTATGAAACTAAGGTCTAATGTAACTTTCCAACTATATAATTGAGGTCAAAAGGAGGTGGGAACATCTTCTATAATAACCCTTAAGAGAATATATCCTGTAGAGCTATAACATATCTACCTCAACCTTATTTCCACTAGGTCCCATTAGAAATTACTCATGTTTGCAAGAATTCATGAGGTTCTATAAGAACAAACAAATGTTTTGACATTTGGAAATAGCTCTCAAAATGATAGAACAATGCATCATCAATCCTCAATGGTAAGGAGAAGTTTAGATAACATACCATTCCTCTTAAACTTAATAAAAACATATCAAAATAACAAAAATATAATGTAATTACCTTCATGGAGTAAAATGGATAATGATAGGGTAAAATGTAGGAAAAATACTTGGTGAAAAAGATAAATTATAACAAAAAAGGCCCGAAATGAACACTGATCACCTCCCTGTAGTTGAACCCATTGAGCATCAATGTGCAACTTTGCAATCATCACATTGATCCTCCAAATCAAAAGAGTTTGGATAGGCATTATTCTCATGAATATTTCTCTAACCATGAGGGAATTGAACATACTCATCCACTGTATAATTCTTAGTATAGCATTGACTTTGGCTAAAAATATAGCCTCCTCATGTCGATTTCCAAAAAATATAATTTATAATTAAGGGAAGGACACCAAAAAAAAAGGAAAGTGAAACCTTAAACCTATTCACTGCGTCCCACACTTCTTAACAAATTCATATATAATTTAATCATTTTCAAGGCTTTGTTGAGAATTGGATATGATAAGGGCTCTTTGTTACGAATTTTATGGGATAATAGTTCCCATGTTTGCTGAAAAGAAGTAGAGGATTAAGGTCATGCTGATTTATACTCTTCTTACATTCTAAAAGTGAATTCCTCTAAGATTGTCTTATATAACCAACAACACAAAATTATTTTAGCAAGTTCTTATGGTCCAATATAGTCACAGGAGGAACAATATGTCTACCTCTTACTCATAATTGGCATAATTTTCAGTTATTTCGAGTTGGGTCCATTTTTGGTGCCATTGGACTTGGTTTAATAAGAATGAGATGATTTCCCTTAAATAGACACCCCCCATAAATGGGTTTGTATTCCATATTCTCTAATTACACAATAAGAATTCATCCTAATACAATTTGAACACCATTTTTTTAACAACTTCATAACATGTAGAATATACTTGACAAAACTCATCATGTGTGAATGTTTTACAAGGCTTACCTTTGGCCAATTTACAAACCTAAAATGATAGCTATAACTTCTTTAAGCAAATAACATAAACAAGTGAAGGTGATATGTGGACAAGAGCTTCAATGGCTAAGTTACACATCCTCTTCTTAAGTTTCAATTGGTTTGCCTCAATTGTCATCTCTTGAGAAATTTGTAGAGATTATTATACACTATTTCATTCTTTCCACAAATATTCCCTTTTTCCCCTTGTCTGGTCATAGAATCATTCCCAATACACCTAGAGTTTGTGCATCTCTTAACAATGTGCTCACAATTATGTAACATCACAATCCAATGAATTATTAATACTTCTCTAATTTTCCACCTTGAGTCTCAATTGAATAACTTTAGATGATACGGCTACTATGGTTTCATAATTGTTTACTCTGAAGCCATTTCCATCTAATATGCTACAATTTTGGGCATATTATCCTCTTGAAATTCTCTTGTAGCTTTTGTAGCCTATGTTATATTTTTTAGCAATCTCATTTGGAGAAAATTTTGTTTCTTCTATAACAATAGACATATTAAATCCTTCCTCCATGTCTTTAACTTGACCTTGATGCATAATAGAAGGTGGGTCATTTATCATCGCATTACACTTTCATGCTCCCACATGAGTTGTTCTTCTATTGCCCAAATCAAGGTGTCCATTTTAATTTTAGCATTAAGTTTTCTTCATATGTATGAGTAAAGGTATTTGTTTTAAGTTTTAATAGTTTATTATGAAGTCACCTATTCTCTACCTTTAACATCCTATTGGTATTAATTAATCCAACATAAGTAGGATTAGATTTCTCTGTTTGTCAAAAAATATTTCTTCACAATGAAATGCTTATCTATTTTGTGGTTTTGAGGTTCAGAAGATCTCACAATATACTTGTCTTATATATCTTTCTTGTATATGGCTTTTGCAATGGTCATACTTCAAGTTCTTGTCCTCTTTGAAAAATGTTGGATGGCCTGTACTTTCCTTGCACTTTATTTTTGGCTTACAAATGCCACATCTTCATATACATCATCATCATGGGATATAACAACTTCTTCCTTGTGAATTTGGTACCTGTGTATCATTGTTTCCTCCTCTCCACCTCTGTTCCCTACTAAGAATTAATACCCAGTCTATCTTTTGTGGGATAATGTTGCTTTCATAAGCAATTTAATTAACCAATGATGAGATACTCTTTTCAAGTTTCCTTTTTTGTGTACATCCTCAACTATTTTGTTCAATTTTTTAAAGAAGAAATATGGCCCAGAGATAAAATTTCAGTTTCTTAAATAAGCAAGTAGTTTGAAATGATAATGAAAAAGTAGACTAAATATTCCTTTGCAAGCTATGTATTTTTGGATGAAAAATTCGAACTCCCTCCAAGTTGGCTTAAGGGGTGTCCTTTGAATTCCCTTACTCATGTCATCAAATCTTTCCCCTTCCAACAAAAAACCTTTTCTTGAGTCTTCTACCACTTCCTTTCATTTTAATCACCTCCTAACTTCAATGGATAGGTTTGTTACCCAAGAAATGGTATCTTCACATATAGGAACATGTAGAGACTTGATAATAGTAGAAACATTGTTAGATGTTTGTGCAAACTCCATAGCTACTTGATCATCGAACCCCTCAAGCCTTTCAAAATAAATTTGTCATCCTACCTCTTGAGAAATTCTCATGGCTCCTATGTTTGATTGCAAAATTATCATTCCCACTAATTCCAGTCGAACAAACTATCCCCCATTGCTACTAGTCACTTTTTTGTTGTAGAGCATGGATTTATACTACTATTGTGGAGGAAAGTATTCTTCTATGGCCCTTCATCCAATAACATTGAATATATTGGAGAGATGACAAGCCATATGCAAAAGATATTTTGCATGTGTTTGGGTAATATGGGTTATTAAGAATGTCCATATTTGGTAATATGTTCGACATGTAAGGTGATTGTGGCAATAAGTAATAATCATGCAAATTAGGGTAATGATGGCTAGATGGGACAATTATGACATGGGTCATGTTTTCCTATGTGAAAAAAATGATGAAGAATAGGAACAATGTGGCACAAAATTAATAATTGACAGGTCGCATGATGTATGTCAATGTTACCATGCATGCAATATTTTAACATGGCATATCCTATACATATGATTCATGTCAACACTTGATGTGGCACATGATGTACATATTATTGATGCCACCTCTTCTTGACGAAAAGGTTTTGTCTGTCCTATTAAATTAACTAAAAGGAGGATGCATAACATATCCAAAAGGTAACACAAAATGACATTCAAGGTTTAAAGACATTGTGAGAATAGACCTGTTGTCGTTGCTACAACATCCTCCAAAATTTTGCTACATTCAAATTTTGGAGTCTACCATCTGTCATATTAAGTGTCTCTTTTAGTCACCGAGTGCCTTTTCATGTTATTTCATATGTTTCAAATATCCTTGTTCTTTCTTGAGTGTCATTTCATGATCAAGAACATCCACAATACACTTCACCATCTTAGTACACTTATGATTCACAAAACGACACTTTTGGTTGTAGTTGCACATAATTTGTCCATTATACTTGAAGAATGTTTGTAAACTGGAATTTTGATGTATATTTCTCTGTAATGCATCTTGTCTAAGTTTTAAAATCGATTTTGTATGTTTCGCACTTAATTTTACTTGTAAATCATTATGTTTCCCATGTTTTGTCTTCTAGACTTAGACAAATTTTGGTTTCTACAAGCCCACCCACTAGGTAAGGAAGAGCAAACAATACACTCCCAAGCCTCAATTGGACCTCCCTTGTTTGTTGAGGATCCCTATTCCCTAGCTAAGTCTTCCTTCTCTCTTGGGCGCACAACACAATCTCAAGCCACAAGCTCTCCTTGTTCTTCTGAACTGAGACCCTCTTTAAGCTTCTCACCCGATTGAACATATATAACATTGACAATGGTCATTAGGCATTTATTAAGCCTTGAAACTACACCCTGCACCATCATATGAGTGGATGGTGCACCAACAGTGAACATCAAACCCCCCTTGAGCCCTGACACTGCGCTCTGTTCCTTCTTTGTGATTCATGCCTCCTCAGTTAAACGTGTGGTGCATAAAAAAGCATAATTGAGCCTCTTAGTCCCTTAAGATTGCTCCCTACACCCTCCATCAAGCATCCTCTTACTAGTGGAGAGCTCAATGCACAACCCTTTTCACTTGATAGTGCGCCCTGCGCCCATAAGCTCTCTCTTCCTTTCCCGAGCACACTATTGATTCACAGTAGGAAAGTTTGCATCAAATATGATAGAATATGAGACTTTTTAGATTTATGTTTTCTTACCATGAGTTATCTTACTTGTAGTTGTTACTATAACAACATGGAAATGAGGCATGAGAACATCTGTTAAAGGAAGCAACACAAAGAAGCATTCAAAGACAAAGAATACAAGATTGTGACAAGTGAAAGAACACTGTGTTTTGATGATGAAAGTGATCCATAAAGACTCCATATATCTCAAGAACCTTTATAGGGTAAATGGAAACACCAACGAGGAATCCTCATCAAGAATTGAAGACATAGGTGGCAACATTATCATCTCTTAAGAAAGTCCCAGTCACAAGTCACTATGGGTCCAAGTCATCAATGTTAGTGACTTGTCTTGTTGTTGCCACATCATGATGTGGAAATAATGACGTAATTACTGTAAATATAAATATGTGGAAGTCCAAGTCATGTATGGAAAAGAGAGCCACAAGTGGAAGTCTAAAGGTCACATGTAGAATTCCAAAAGACACAAAGGAGTCCAAAAGTCACATTGAAGTTCAAACGTCATTTTGAAGACCAAGGGTTATTTAGAAGTCCAAAGGTCATTAGAGGCTGAAAATTTATATGAGAAGTTCAAGAGTCGTGAGGATATGAAGAGTCATGTCTCTAGTTATAAAATAGGCCTCATTACTCAAAGAGAGGACTTTCACCTTGGATTCTCCCACAAGGCATTGGAGAGATAGAGATAGTTCTTTTGGAGAGAAAGTGGTGGCTCTAACACTCTATTATTTGGAGCGAGTGGTGTTAATTGTATTCATGTATCTTGGAACTTTTGCTTATTACTTGAAGCCTATTTGGCCAACACATTTTCGTCGATCGTGGATGTTTCAAAACTATTCTTTGAATGCTTACGGTTTATGTTGGCGTTCTTATGCATTAGAGAAATTGAAATAATTCGGTATCTTTGATGCTTATCTAATTGAAAGTGTGTTATAATGGTTGTAATGATCGCTGCATATATGTGAAATATTTCCCTTGATGAGTAACGATTCTTCCTCATTTATGTATGTGTGTCTTTACAGAATAATACTACTACTTTTATTTTAGAGACTCCCTTTTTTTCCTTGTAGTGAAAGAACCATGATACATTTGAAATTGAATATTACACAAGGCATATCTTCTTGGTCATTCAAAAGTACATGCACCATACTCTCTCATGCTAATTTCTCAAGCCAAGGAAAATATTTAAGTATATGGTAGTCAGGCCATAATCTGGATGGGACTCCTATACCAAATGGTGTGAGGTCTAATTGTGACTTCTTATCAGGGAGATCCCCTGTATGTTGGTGGGATCCAACACCATCAACATTTTGGCGTTAGAAGGAAGGCTACCACCTTTTTATGGCTAACAATTTACTTCACCCCATCAATGAAGCATCTTTACACAATAGTAAAGGTCTGAGTTCAACTCCAACTCCAATTCCTAAGATTGGAGAATCTTCTCAACTTGGTCCAGGGAAAAATTTTCAAGTTACCTACGATCAAATCAAGACAATCTGACCAATTACTCATCAATTTTCAAGATCTCTCGGATTACTTCCCATTTCTCATAATTTTCCTCATAATCCAAGAAAGAAAGAGACAAATCCTACTGGTGTATTGGTCGTAGGTTTTAACCCTGTACAGAAATTACCTACATACGAATTCTAAAACACAGAAAATAAACAATGCAAGAGCATAACACATAAAACACACATGCATAGAGATTTTCCCCTGGATCCCAAAACCGGGACTACCAGCTTGATTTTTCATTATATTCCTTTCAATGTTACAATACATATTTATACATTTCGAAGCATCCAATACCATGGACCCAACCTAATATAGGGTCCAACATAACACAACCCAACATTC
>APFE030858112.1:98452-131948 GCA_000404065.3 Pinus taeda
TTAGATGTGAAAGAGAGGGTTTCTTACCAGTCCATACCTCTTGTGGAGTTTTATCCTCCAACGCTGATGAAGGTGATCCATTGACTAGGTAACATGCTGTCTCCACTGCATCTGCACAGAATTCCTATCCTAACCCGACACCATTAAGCATGCTTCTTGCCCTTTCTATCAACGTCTTGTTCATTCTTTCTGCAATTCCATTTTGCTGAGGTGTATATGGAGTAGTCTTCTGCCGTGTTATACCACACTTCTTACAGAATTATTCAAATTCCTTACTGCAAAACTCTCCACCGTTATCTGTCCTCAACACCTTTATCTTCTTCTCTATCTAGATTTCCACCAGAGCCTTAAATTCTTTAAACTTGTCAAAGACTTCAGATTTCTTCTTAAGGAAATATATCCATGTATTCCTTGAGAAGTCATCTATAAATGATACATAGCACACAGAATTACCCAGTGATGGAACCTTCACAGGTCCAAACATATCACTGTGCACAAGCTCTAATATCTATTTCGCCCTCTTACCACCAGAGGAGGAACTCACACGATTCTGCTTCCCGTATACACAATTTTCACAAAAATCAAAATCCAGAGAGCTATTACTCATACCTTCTACCATACCTTTACCATGAAGTATTCGAAGGCCCTTCTCTCCAATATGTCCAAGCCTTTGATGCCACAACATGTCTTCTCTCCAGAGACCACTAGATTTTCTGCTCCATTTTTCAGGAACCATAGAACTATTGCACCTGTCAACAACAGTGCTACCTTGTAGCTTGTACAGAGTTCCAACTCAAACTCCTTGCATCAATACCAGTGCTTCCCGAACCATCTTGCAGGTAGCTTTCTCGAACACTGTCTTTACACCTGCATCATCTAGCTTGCTTACAGAAATTAGATTTCTAGCCAAT
This sequence comes from Pinus taeda, assembly GCA_000404065.3. Classification (NCBI taxonomy): domain Eukaryota; kingdom Viridiplantae; phylum Streptophyta; class Pinopsida; order Pinales; family Pinaceae; genus Pinus; species Pinus taeda. Next base: position 99,364 of record APFE030858112.1, read on the forward strand.
ACAGGAATATGTAGAACACCCGGAAGTGTTCTAACCCTTCCACCTTGCAAATTCAACTTTACTTTTCTGCGACCAATGATTCTAGCCTTCCTATCATCCCCTAAGAAGACATCACCACCATTGTATTTCTTATACTCGCAGAACCACTCTCTATGGGGAGTGAAGTGAAAGGATGCACCTGAGTCAATCAACCATGCCTCATGATCTACATGTGTACTTGAAGAAGCCAAGTACACATCACCACCTTCATCTGAGGTGATTTTCACCTCTACAGAAGGAGCATCATCAGATCCATTTCCTTTATCAGGAGCTTTAGATTTACAATCCCTTTTGAAGTGCCCTTCCTTTCCGCATTTCCAGCACACCACCTTTACATGTTTTCCTGGAGATTTAAATCTCCCTCTAGATTTAGATCTCCCACTATATAACTTATTTTTGTTTCTGTTCTGGGACTATCCTCGTACAGACAAGGTATCATGATTTTGGCTCTCCATATTTTTCTGCCTCATCTCCTTCGTTAGCAAGGCTGAGAATATTTCATCAAACTGCAAGGCAGTTGCATTGCTACCTATTGTAATAACCAGACTATCCCACGAATTTGGTAGAGAACACAACAAACTGATGCACTTATCTTCATCTGAAATTTTAATATCAATAGATTCTAACTGACTTACGATAGTATTAAATGCGTTCAGATGCTCTGTCACCGAGTCTCCATCTTTCATCCTCAGGTTATACAACTTTTTCTGCAGGAACAATTTATTCACTAGAGACTTAGATTGGTACAAAGTCCCTAACTTTTCCCACAAATCCTTCGCCGTAGCTTCCCCTGATAAATTCAACAATACTAAATCTGAGACACACAATCGTATTGTGCTCTTTGCCTTCCAATCCAAGTTCTTCCATTCTTCATTAGACACTCCTGTTGGTTTAGAACCCAGATCTACCACGATCCACTAATCTTTATGCACCAATAGATCCTCCATCTTGAGTTTCCACAACTCAAAACTCTGACCATTAAATTTCTCATTCTCTATCTTTCCACTGCTCGCCATCTTCTTTCACCACCAGAATCGATCTCGCAGATCTCCTACTGGACAGGGTCTACCACAGGCCTGAGCGAAACCCCTCAGCAACAAAGGCGTCCCCTTGAAGCCTCTCCAATACCAAATGTAGGTTTTAACCCTGTACAAAAATTACCCGCATATGAATTCTAAAACACAGAAAATAAACAATGCGAGAGCATAACACATAAAACACATATAAATAAAGATTTTCCCCTGCATCCCGAAACCGAGACTACTAGCTCGATTTTTCATTATATTCATTTCAATGTTACAATACATATTTATATATGCTGAAGCATCCAATACCATGGACCGAAAACCATCGTGTCCAAAACCATGGACCGAAAACCATAGGTAGGTTCGCCCAACCTAATATAGTGTCCAATTTTTTTTTTTTCCCGGGGTGCTGCCCCGGACCTCGTAGAGGGGGGCTACCTGCCCCCCTCAAACCCCCCAAACAAGGGGGGTTTCCATCCCCCTGTGACCTCACCATTGCGAAATCAGCACAACGAACAAGGGGCTCCGCCCCCCCTCTAATCCCCCGGTTCACTACGTAGGTTAGTTGTGGAAAGAATATAACACAACCCAACATTGGTTTCATTAGTGGAATATTTGGTTATTGCCACCCTTGAAGAGTTAGGAGAACCTTTAGAAGAGATAGTTCAACAAGGGGATCTTCCACCTATTGACGAAGGTGATGAGAGAGATTTTCAATTTTCTCATGAAGAACAACATAGGTACAAAGAACAACTTGATTATAATGAAGATTTTAATGGAGAAGGAGAAGTCTCTTTAGATTCACAAAAAGAAGGAGGAAGGATGAGAATAAGACATGGTTGATCAAGACTTGGATTGGATGGACCAAGGGCTACTTGTTCTTCTGGATAATCTTCATTGCATGCCTAAAAATCCAGAAAAGTTGTTATCAAAGTTTGATCTTGACAGGGAGACAAAAGATGAAGATCATATTGATGACTTATACATACATTTACGAATGCTTGAGGTACGATTTGATGACATTTCTTGTATACTTTTCTCGTACACCTTAGAAGGTAGAGCATCTGTATGGTATCATAGTATTCCACTCAATTCCATTCACAATTGGAGGGAGTTTAAGAAATTGTTTTTAGAGAAGATTACGGATGATAAAACTATCGCCATGTTGTTAAAAGAACTCGGGAACATCAAAATGGGAGACAAATAGAAAGTAAAGGATTCAATTCAAATATTTACCCGTATATTGAATAAGTTTCCCACAGATGTGAAACCACAAGATGACTTCACTAAAGATTATTATACAATTGCCTTGCCCACCAATATCTCTGCTATTGCCGAGAGAGCTGCAAAGGAGACATTGGATTTATATTTTGCAAAATTCCTTCTTGTTGAAAATTATTTGCATTCTATTGGAGTCATTGTAGACTCTGACTATTCTAAAGACTCCAATGATGAAGGGAAGAAAAATCAAGCCCCTTCGACCAAAACTAAGGAAAAATATTATTTCGACATGGAAAGCTTGTCTAAGTCTTTAAAGAAACTTACTAATGAGGTATTTGAGTTAAAGAGAAAGTTGAGCGAGGCATCTACCAACAACAAGACTTCCAAGCCATTTTTTCTTAAGAGAAATAACAATAATCAATCGATCCAATATGCTCAAAGCTTAAATGTTGTGTTTAATGTTGAAAGTTTAAGTATGGAAAACTATTTCACCTTCCATCAGTAGAGGCATTCAGAGAAGAAATGTGCACAATGGAATCAAAACATGAATGCTATGGTAGCTCACATTATTTATACCTTATTAGAAGATGAGCAGTATGAGCAGAATGAAGAGAAAAATGAACCTATCGTGATTGAGGAAAGTACAAGTATGGGACACTCAGTTAATGCATATGACATCATATTCAATGTTGATAAGAAAAATGATGAAGAGTCACTGGTAAGTGAAGCTCCTCCCCAGTCTACAATTGGTCGATATAATCTGAGGAGTAAAGGGCCAGTTTCCAAGAAGGAGTTGAAGAAATAACTATTAAGGAATATTCTACCACAAACTCAACCTAATCAAAATATGTAGAACAAGTATGGAAGTGCTTCAACTTCTAAGAATGATTCCACAAATAATAAAAACAAGTCTACCACTCCAGAAGTTGTTGCCAAAGCTACACCTCCAGATACTTCAACATTGTCTGTTAGAAACGAAATTATTGATTATAACATAATTGAATATATTAGGAGAGCTTGTGCCAACATTTTAATTTTTGAGCTTGCTAAGATAGCAAGCCAATGTTAGTTGATTTTCCAAACATTCTCATGACAACCCCCGTCAGGTGACAAAGTCTCTGCTTTTCAAGCCGTGTCTGGTAAGCATTTTAGTATTCTTGAATATGTAGTTAATGTTGTAAATTTAAATAGTAACACTCTCTACGCACCTTTTCTATTAATGTTTGAAATATGTAATTATAATATCCATAATTGTTTGGTCGATTCTAGTGCATCCACAAATGTAATGTTTCTATCTATAACTAAGAAAAACAATGCTAAATGGGATAAAATCGATGCACAAATCATACAACTGGACATAAAATTGGTCCAGGCAATTGGTGAACTCAACAATGTTATGATTCACTTGTAATCAAACCATAGAGTACACCAATGCATCCATATTGTTATTGTGGACATTCTTGAAGCCTATGGTTTAATTTTGAGTAGAGATTGGTCTAGTAACCTACAAGGATATTTTTCAACAAACTGGACAAATTTATGGTTTCAGTATAAGGGCAGAAAAAACCAGATTCGAGTAGAAAATGAGCCTTATAAGAAGAACAATGTGACACTGCTTGAAGGACATAATGAGCCAGTCAACTTTGTTGACATTATTTTTAGAAATTTATTTTTAGAGATTGATCATGTGTATTATCAAGCACAACCATCACCCGTGACACCAGATACATAGTTGGAGCTCCTTCCTTGCAGTTCAACTGGGGCAAATGAATTTTGTAATATAGATGTACACAATAGTAGTAATGTAGGGATTAGCTTAGTAGTTACTGAATTTTGGACTTTGTATTTCGATGGATCTAAGACTCAGGATGGTTTAGGAGCTGGTTGTATTCATATAGACCCACATAATAAAAGGTATATTTTATCATGTTGTTTGGAGTTTGAGTGCATAAACAATATTGCTAAATAGAAACACTTATTTTCAGATTAAAGAAAGCCATTGACCTCAAGATGGAAGTGTTTAAGGTAATTGGCGATTTAGAGATTGTCACCTATTAGGTACAAAACACTATCCATTATGTATCACCAAATTTGAGAAACTACCAACAAGTGGTATGGCAACTTATTTCTCATTTTAAAGCATTTAATATTATTTATGTTCCTAGAATTAATGAAACCACAAACATATTAGCTAATGTAGCTGCTAGGATGTCACCCTTAAGAGATGGTTTTTCTATAAATACTATCTATAAACCATCTGTGCCCGATGATGTGACTAACTTTCATCTTTTTAATTATGACCAACAAATACTACATTTTATGGAAAATGTAGGCATGTTTAAAGATGTGACCATTGGGGAAGATGAGCACAATAAGGCTTTGCAGGGAGCAACTGAAGCATCAAAAGGAAATACTATGCCTAAAGGTGTGGTGTCTTCAGAAAACAATTATTACCTACAAAACCATTTCAAAGGGCTAGTTAACCCTAAGACTCAAATCTCAAAGTTATCACATGAACAAGTCAACTTGGGAACCCACAATGATCCAAAATATGTAAACATCAGTACATGCTGTTCTCCATAAGAACGACATGCATTTATTCTTCTTTTCAAGCAATATCATGAGGTGTTTTCATGGAAATACGATGATTTAAAGAAATATGATACACATATTATCCAACACGTCATTCCCATTAAAGAAGGGGAAAAACTGTTTCAAAAAAAGTTGAGGAAAATTCATCCAACGCTCGAGCCCTTGATCCAAAAGGAGTTAATTATCTTCAAAGTAAGACATTATAATTGGGTTTCCAACTTGGTCCCTATAAGGAAAAATTTCGACGAGATATTCCTGTGTGTCTATTTTCACAACATCAACTCGACATTAGACAAGGATAATTACCCAGTTCCATCTATGAAAGAGATACTCCAAACAATATATAGGTCAGAAATGTTCTCACTGGCAGATGGGTTTTTCGGATATAATTAGGTGCTAATAGCAGAACCAAATAGTCTAAATACCCCTTTCAGAAAAAAGTGGGGAACTTTTGCATTCAAGCGCATGCCATTCAAACTTATTAATGTAGGTGCTACTTTCCATAGGGTTATGGACATCACTTTCTGTGGTTTAATTAGACAAAGTGTAGTAGTTTATTTGGATGATGTAACCATATTTTCAAAGAAAATATGATGTGCGTCATCTGAAGTAGATATTCAAGCAATGTCATAAGTATGGGATTTATTTGAATCCCAAAAATAATATCTTCGGTGTGTGAGAAGGTACACTCTTGGGACACATCATGGCTAAAATAAGAATCAAGCTTGATCCCGAAAGGGTCCAAACTATAACTGATATCCATTTTCCTGTGAATAAGAAAACTATGCCCTCTTTCTTGGGGGAATAAATTGCTACATAAGTTTATCTTTATTATGCTCAGATTTTCAATCCATTGCAATAGATGATTGAGAAAGATGTAATCTACAAATGGGATAAAAGGGAGAAGGATGATTTTGCCCGTATTAAGCAAGCTATCGCCAATGCTCCTGCACTATATAATCTAGATTATGGCAGATACTTACTGTTATGTACATATACCTTTTGTGCATCTATTGTGGCTGTATTAATGCAAAAGGACAATGAAGGGAATGAATGACATATATATTTTATGAGTGCTAGTTTGCATGGGTCAAAGTTGAACTACCTTGCTATTGATAAACAAGCCTATGCAGTATATAAAGAAGTCAAGAATTTCATGCCCTATCTTCTCAAGGCTAACATGATTATATATGTGCCTCATCCAACGGTGAGAATGCTCTTTGTTCAATAAGAGATGTGCGAGAAGAGAGTGAATTGGATGACATATTTAGAAGAATATGATCTAGAGTTCAAGCTTGTTCATACTGTCAAGGGCCATGACCTCTTTCGACTCACAAAGAAAGTAATAGATTCCCCAAAAGAAGATATTTTACGATGAGAACAAGAAACATATATGTATAACCTTGAAAAAGGTCCTCTAGAAATCTCAACCATGCCTTGGTATTCAGATATATGGTAATATCTAGAGCATGGAAACTTTCACACACGTTTGTCGAATAGTCAGAGAAGGGACATTCACCTTAAAGCTCTATCTTACTAGCTCATACATATAGTGATTTTTTGAAAGCACAATAATGGTCTCTTGCTAATATTCTTAGAGTCTCAAGATATAGAAAGGTTATAAAATATTTGCATGATAGTCAAGTAGGTGGACACTTCGCCGGCCACACAATTGCACATAAAGTAATCAGGGTTGGTTATTATTGGCCCACTTTATTTAAGGATGCTCATACTTATTCCCAAAGGTGCCCAGTGTGTTAAAGATGTGCAAGTTGATATTAGAAATCAACCGCCCCATTGTTACGATAACAATCGAGGAACCTTTCCAATAGTGGGGACATGATGTTATTGGTGAGATATTTCCACATTTGTCAAAACAACACCGATACATTTTAATTGCAACATATTATTTCACTCAGTGGGTAGAAGTGGTTCCTTTAAGACAATTCAATGACTAAGAAGTCATCCAATTTATGAAATAGAACAACGTAATTAGGTTTAGCGTTCCAATGTTAGTTGTCTTTCATAATAAACTAACTTTTCCTCATTGAAACTTTATCAATTTACAATAGAAAATGGTATTGTTTTGGAGCATGCATCTAATTATTACCCATAGGGGAACGATTTAGTAGAATCAATAACTAAAAATCTCATCTGCATAATTAAGAAAACCATTTTCTTTGAATAAAGGAACTGACACAATGCTTTGGTGAATGCACTACAACCTGACTGTGTAACTCCCAAACTCTCTCTCAGAACCCCCCCTTACTTCCTCGTATATGGTAAAGAAGTTATCCTGCCACCTAATATGTATCTCTCGACCTTACTGCACTCCCAAGAGTCCCAAGGAAAACCATGTCTCTTGGTTCAAAGTAGGATAGATACCTTACTTAAACTTGAGGAAGAAAGGCTTAAAGCAAAAGAAAGATTTTTTGTGCACCAAAACCGTATCAAGTGTTGGTTTAATAAGAAATCCATAGGGATTAAGAATTTTGAAGTGGGTGACTTAGTATTGAAGTGGGATAAAGCCCACAAAGAGAAAGGAAAACACATGAAGTTTTAATCTCTGAACAAAATCTTGGTCATAATGCCTTTAAGTTAAAATATTTGGATGGGAGGACTAACCCTCTTCCCGTTAATGGCTTAGATCTAAAAGACTATTTTCAGTAGCATCTCAAGCTACGTTCCTTGTACAGTTTGTCATTTGTTGTCTATTATTTTGTTCGTTGTATCCTATTATGTCCTGTCTTGTTTCCCTTTATCTATGTCATTGCACATAAATAAGACCTTGTGTAAAAGTGTGTGTATGTCTTTAAAATATTATTTGGTGAGATAGATAGGGGATGTGACAAGGGTAACGCTTGGCTTTCTGTTAGTTCAAGTGAAGATGCCTTTCTGTTGGCTTTCTATTTGGGAAGATGCCTTAGGTCAAGTGAAGTCCAGATAGAAAATGTGATACATTCAAGAAGAAAAACTTGAGTGAACATTTAATACCTGTATCTATAATAACATCCTTATTCCTTAGACTTGGCATTAAAACTACTTAGTGTTTTACATGCTCATCCAATCTAGTAGAGACATAATAAAGAGAAAATCTATGGTGAGAAAACCTATATCATAGGTTATATATATACTTCTCTGAAGGGTCAACCTCTTCTGCTCTAAATAAGTTGAAATAATAAGTGCCCAAGCATAATTACATATATGAAATAAATAAAGGGTGAAAGAAGAGAAAGGATTCTTGCACAGAGAGGTGAAGCAAGTAACTTCGCTGAGGTACTAAACAAGCTTGTTGGCAACAAAGAAACACCAAAGATGAAACTCATACTATGAATATTTTAAACTCGCCATTATATATTACCCTTTTCCTAGATTGAAACAATTGTGATATGGCATAATATTTTTGTGTGAAACCAAGGAAAGGAACGATGGAGACTAGATCTTTCACCAGGCTGAATGGGGAAGCTAAGGTAATCTGATTGATGAGCCAATACTTCTTGAAGGGCTAAATTTTTATTGAAATCTATTCTTAGGCAGAGAAGTTGGAATTCATCTAGTGTGTCTCCAAGTGTTGTCACTACTACAACACCCTTCAAAATTTTTCTACATTCGAATTTTGGAGCCTATCGTCTATCATATTAAGTGTCAATTTCAGTGACCAAGTGTCTTTGCATGTTATTTCATATGTTTCAAATATCCTTGCTCTTTCCTAAGTGTCATCGCATCATCAAGAACATCCACAATGCACTTCATAGCCTTAGTACACTTTTATACACAAAATGACATGTTTGGTCGCAATCACACATACTTTGTCCTTTATACTCGAAGAATGTTTATAAACTTGCATTTTGATGTATATTTCTAAGTAATGGGTCTTTCCTAAGTTTTAATAGTGAGTTGGTATGTGTCGCACTACATTTTTCTCCTAACTCATCTTGTTTCTCATGTATCGTCTTCCAGATAGAAAAATTTTGGTTTCTACAAGCTTGCCCAGGTAAGGAAGAGTGTACAACACAGTCCCAAGCCTCAATTGGACCTTCCTTGTTTTTGAGGATGCGCCTTGTGTCTAGGCTAAGCCTTCCTTCTCTCTTGGGCACTCAACGCAATCTCAAGCCACAACCTCTCCTTGTTCTTTTGAATTGTGCCCCTCTTTAAGCCTCTCACCCAGCTAAGCGCATAGCACCCCGACAATGGTCGTTAGTGTTGAAGAAAGCGTAACTAGGTTCGCTATTTACAAAATGTAATTTTTGATCTTTGTACTTGTCAAGAAAAAGAAATATTATTTTTGTAAATGATAAGAATGAGTTTCTTTCTCATTCCATAGGTCCAGGAAAGTCAAAGATCAAAGACATGTAAGGAGCTTTTCATGAGCCTATGCAAAATGTATACAAGTCTAGAACAACCCTCCAAGAGAAGCACAATCCTCCAAAGATAAGCATGAAGAAGACTACCTACAAAATGATGAAGAGATCAATTAAGTCGGCCTCAAAGAATATGCAAATGACATGTCGGCTCAATAAAAGAGACACATTAGTTCACATTAACATGTCAGATTATTATGGAGGCATAACATCTATAAATTGGCGGCTAGAGTTACCATAAAAAATTAGAATTTTGGATAAGTATCTCTATAACTTCGGAGGTACAGGAACTCAGATTTCAGATGGGTACAAGACTATCTGTCTTCGCATAAGGCTCAAAATTCGGATGGCATTACTGTAGCTTCAGAGGGGTGCTACAGAAATAGTAACATTCTTGGCATAAGTATGATGACAAGAATCATGGGGATCCACATTAGTCTACACAGTTTCGACATAATTCAAATGAAGAAGATCCTATAGTAACACTCTCTGCAACCATGATCTTAAACTTAGATATGATCTCATAGGAGACTCTGTCACAAGGTTATGATCATAATGAAGGAGCAACTATGGTGAAACAGTCATGACCTTGGTGGGCCTAGGTGCAGACATTAAGAAGATCTAGGTGGTACAATTAAGACTTCAATGAAAGTGTAAAGATGTTGCGGCAACATTGAATATCTTGATGATGACCTCAGAGGTGAAACAATGATGATGATCTCAGTAGCGATAAAGAAGAGGATTGGTGTCTTGGTCTTGGAGTGGCTCAATAATTCCAGGGTCATGGTCTTGGTGTTCATCAATTGGAATCTCTATAAGAATAATTATGTGCGGGTTTTCCTCTCCAAGAGGGAGAGGTTTTGGCCCTGGCAGAATGCCAACATATTGTGTTCTTGTCTCTTTGTTTTTGGTAGCTATTTGATGAAATAAGAAACACACTCTCTAATAATGTCAAAGATAAGATTGTGATAATACAAAAATTAGAATGCCTCACAAATAGTTATCATGCTAAGAAGAATCTCCTTAAATCAATGCCCTAGATTCTTCATCAATTAGGCCTTCCTTAAGCCTTCACACTACACCCTATGCTCTCATCTGAGCACATGGCACACCAACCATGAACATAAAGCCTCCCTTAAGCCATGAAACTACACCTTGCACCTTCTTTGTGACTCAAGCCTCCTCGGTTAGGCATATGGTGCATCAAAAAACATCATTGAGCCTCCTAGTCCCTTGAGACTACACCCTCCACCCTCCATCAAGCCTCCTCTTCCCAGTGGAGTGCACATCACACTCTTAGTGCTAAACACATAGCCCTTGTATCTTGACAGTGCACTATGTGCCAAAAATCTCTCCCTTCCTGATGCAAGAGCATCCAAACTTCCAAGTCGAAATATATTTTGATTAGTGTAGAGCTCTTTTTATTTACTAAGGGAATTGGTTCCCTAACCAGTTGTATTAATTATATAAATGTATGTCCCTATGATTTTATGAAAACTCATATGAGCTGGAAAATATCTAAGATTTCCAAAATCTATAGAAAAGTGTGGCTGTTAGGATAGGATTAATTTTAGAAAAGTTATGGATAGCTAAGATTGTGTCCATAAGGAAAAATGTAATTTACCTTGCAAAGCATGAGTGGTTTGGGGAATAAATCATGAAAGATTTAGGGAATAATCATGAGATATTTATGGAATAAATCAAGGAGTGATTTATGGATGTAGGAAAATCTACTTTTCTTCTTATTTTGTATTTAATCATTGTGAGCCTATAGACAAGGCTAATGCCCAAATGAATGTGAAATCAGGCCAAGAGAGAAATGTATGATTGTAAGGTTATGCATGTACAACTTATCTTTGTTTATGGAAATGCATATTTGCCAAGGGATCTATGTATGACTCCTTATATTATATTGTGTAATTTTAAATGCTTTGAGCTTGCGTGAAAACGTTAATTTGAGTTTGCATGAACTCATTGAAATGGATCAATTTGTGTGAATTGTTGGAGAGGTGCATGGAAGTGGACATTGTAAGAAGAGGTGAATTTTCCTGAATCAAGTGGTATTAGAGTTGGTACGCTCTTTGGAATTGAGGATTGCAACCAGAAGAAGGATGACTTCCAACAAGTAGCAGTTAGGCATAAGTTGTCAGAGAGCTTTTCCATAGTGAATGTGGGTAGAATTTCTAAGAGAAGGTCCCAAAGAAGGAATCGGAAATACCAAAAGGCTAAGCTCAGGAGAAATATTGGTGAGGTATTGGTAGAAGGTACAAAATTTTCTACGAGGTAAAGGGTTGGTTTAAGTTTACAAGTGAACAAGGAGAGTTCACATGAGAAGAAGAAGAAGGAAAATATGGCTATTGGTAGTCATTTGGTGGGTTCAGAGAAAATTTATAGTCAAAGAAGGAAGAAGGCTGAGACAATTGGAGAAAAGGAAACGAGTGATGAAGAAAGAGAGAAGGAGATAACTGAGATAAAGGAAGATCTCAACAAAATAAATAAGCATCTAGAAGAGAAAACAAAGCAATGGCTAGAAAAAGTGATCAAATAATTGAGGAATGGACTTTTTGTTGGAAAAAGAGTCCAACGGATGGTTAAGAAGTTGCATACATGAAATCAAAGAATATGGATGAGGTATCTGATCAGAGATTGGTTAAGGATACTTGGAGTAAGTGAGGAAAGAAATTTGGAAGTACCAAAAGAGAATTCAAGGTCTCATGTTTTTAAAACTAATGAATGTTTTCTATCTATAGGGAATGAAGAAATGACCTCTCAGGACTCTGAAATTACAATGGAGGAGACATGATTGTCATATCTAACCAATAGGAGGGAAGATGTGAAAATAAAATGTGTGCAAGTAATGGAAATTTCCAAAAGGACGAGGATGTGCAGAGAGCAAAGAGTTGTCTTAGAGATACTTCAAATGATGAAGTACAAAACCCATTGGAAGAGACCGTGAAAAGTTGGAAAGTAGTGGACATGCAATTTATTGTTGTAGAATTGAAGTTTTTAGAAGATTGGTTGAACAATCCGAGGACAAAGAGTATATTGAATTGCAACAGTCCAAGAAATGATGAGAATGAGTTTCCTATGGAAAAAATACAACAACAAGGGGACAATAATGATGACGTGTTTCAGTAGAGAATGCAGTGAATGATGGAAGAAAATCAAGACAATTCGTATCTTGGTAATTTAGTGGAAGAAAATAACAAATTCAACCAAGGAATGGGTGACTTGGGTCAGCTAGAGGAAAATATGGACATAGAGATTGAGGAGATAAGGAGTCTTATGATTAAAGTGCCCTAAAGGAGGCATGTTGTAGGAAAGAAAAAAGATGACAAATGTTTGGTGATGACATAGCGAGTATACAACAACAAGGAAGGAAGAGAATTGCAACATAAGGTCTAGAAGCCTGGAAGAATTAAGAAGATGAAATAAAGAAACATCAACATGACAAGGAAAAGGACCAACTGCAAAACAAAATTTGGGATCTAGGAAGATTTGCTTCACCAATACATGGTTAGGAGACCATGATTCTTTTTCACCATGAGAGTCTCATGTAGGAGCATCCAAACTTACAAGTCAAAATATATTTTGAATAGAGTAGAGCTCTTTTTATTTACCAAGGGAATTGGTTCCCTAACTGATTGTATTAATTATTTAAATGTCTTTTCCTATGATTTTATGAAATCTCATATTAGCTGGAAAATATCTAAAATTTCCAAAATCTATAGAAAAGTGTGCTTGCGAGGATAGGATTAGTTTTAGAAAAGTTATGGATAACTAAGATTTTGTCCATAAGGCAAAAGCTAATTTACCTTGAAAAACACAAAAGATTTGGGGAATAAATAATGAAATATTTAGGGCATAAATCATGAGATATTTACTGAATAAATCAAGGAGTGATTTATAGATGTAGGAAAATCTAATTTTCTTTAGTTTTGTATTTAATCATTTTAAGCCTATGGACAAGGCTAATGGTCAAATGAGTGCAAAAATAAGGCCAAGAGAGAAATGTATGGTTGTGAGAATATGCATGTACAACTTTTCTTTGTTTATGGAAATGCATATTTCCCAAGGGCTCTGTGTATGACTCCTTGTATTGTATTGTGTTATGTTAAATGCTTTGAATTTGCATGAAAACGTTAATTTGAGTTTGCATGAACTCATAGAAGTGGAGCAATTTGTGTGAATTGTTGGAGAGGTGCGTCGATGTGGACATTGTAGGAAGAGGTGAATTTGCCTGCATCACTTCTTTTCTCAAGTGCACTATTGATTCACAGTTGGAAAGTTTGCATGAAATATGATAGAATATGTGATTTTTTGGTTTGATGTTTGCTTTCCATGAGTAATCTTACTTGCAAGTGTTACTATAACAACATGGAAAGGAGGCATGAGAAGATATGTCAAAGGAAGCAACACAAAGAAGCATTCAAAGACAAAGAATATGTGATTGTGACAAGTGAAAGAACACCATGTTTCAATGACCAAAGTGATCCATATAGACTCCATATATCTCAAGACCCTTTGGAGGGTAAATGGAAACAACAATTAGGAATTTGCATAAATAATTGAAGATATAGGTGGAAACATTGTTATCTCTTAAGAAATTCCTAGTCACAAGTCATTGTGGGTCCAAGTCATCAATGTTAGTGACTTGTATTGTTGTCTCCACATCACAATGTAATTATTGTAATTATAAATATGTGGAAGTCCAAGAGTCATGTATGGAAAAAAGAGCCACATGTGGAAGTCTAAAGGTCACATGTAGAATTCCAAAAGACACAAAGGAGTCCAAAAGTCATCTTGACGTTAAAAAATCATTTGGAAGATCGAGGGTTATTTAGAAGTCCAAAGGTAATTAAAGGTTGAAAAGCTATGTCAGAAGTTCAAGAGTCATGAGGATATGAAGAGTCATGTATCTAGTTATAAGAGGGGCCTCTTTACTCAAAGAGAGGACTTTCACCTTGGCCTCTTTGCCTCGGTGAGTATGCCAAATGGGTTAGATCACATGCGTGCACACAATGAAATGCATGCTGTTGAATTCTCTTGCTTGTGATCAACAACACTGCTCACCATGTATGCTCCGTGCCAGCTGCTAAGATGGATCTATAACTTGTACAGATGTAGTTTCATCCATGAGTGCATGTTGCGCCCCTTGTTGTACTTGTTCCTACTGAAACTCATTCTCTCATATGTGCAACTCTTGTTTTTCCTTGAGCTGTTGTTTCAGCACATGAAACTCCTTCTCTTTTCCATTCTCTGCTCTCACGCAATCATCTTGTCGCACCGTCACCTCATAGCCTCAAACTCCAAAGTTGCTTTCATGACAAGTGGATCTACTTGAGCTTGCAACTTTGTTCTGCCTCTGTGTTGTCAACAACCTTCCTCTTGCATTCGCCGCATGTGTGTGTGTTTCCTTCTGCTACTGCTGATGGTGCTACTCACTGTGATGTTGTTGTCGTTTTATCTTGATGTCCTTGTCTACGAACAACTTGAGGTCTTCATAGTAAGGAAACCTCATAGACACTTGTTTGGCTGCAACCCACATTGTGCTCTCAACAATGTCTTGTGACTTTGCTCTCCTGTTGAGATGCAGGCGAACACCTGTGATATCTGTGGACATGGAAACACTCATGGCAAGTAATCTGTTAGTTGAAAACCGAAACGAACTTGAGAACTAACTTGCAACATACCTGTGTGACTGATCATGAAGGTTGCATAATTTCCGCTGGTAGGTCAGGAGACTGACTGCCAAAACTGCACAAGGCATAGTCTGGGCTATTATGAGGCTAGCTGACTGTTGGAACTGCATAATGCATAGTCCAACCTCACCTGCTGAGGATTGAAACTGTGAAATGTGTAATTTCAATCAGTAGTGACATGCAACTAGCAAACTGCATTGCATAATTTCTGAGGCCAACGGGACACTACCTCCAAGAAATATGCAATGCAAGCATGGAAGTTAGCACTTGGCTAGACTTGCACAATTTCTGGAGGGAAGGCAGAGCCTTCACTTTCGGAAATGCACAGTGCTAGCCGGGCAAGGGACGGAAATGCACTATGCATATCACTTATTCATTTTAGAGGCAGAAGAGGGATCCTGACTTATTGAGAGCAGAAGAGGTTGTTCGTTTAGAGAAGTAGTTTATGTATACCTCTAACATGCTTGTTAAGGTTTTCCCCCTCACCTTACTCTACTTGACTGAGTTGACAAGGATTAACCCAAAAACAATCGAATAGAGTAGGTGATACTAGTTAGCATGCAAGCAATGTATTTTCACCATGGTTCACTTCGAACAATATGTATTTTCCATTGATGTATCATGGATTGAAGACAACAAGTTCTTACATCATAGAGTGGAAAAAAGATAACCAAATGCTGATAGTTGTACAAGTCCTCTTGTACTTTACCTAGCTTGTTTCAAGTGTCGTACACGATTTCATGCGAAACTAACCTACGGATCGTAACAAGCAAACAAACCAAAACTAAAAGCAAGAAGCATAAGCAAATGCGGAAACAAAGCGAGTAAGCAAAAAAGCAAGCAAGCAAATAAACACACAAAGAAAGAAGCGAACATGCATGCAATAAAATAGCTCAAAAGCAAACACTACCCCTACTCCTAAGCTAACAGTGCATGGGTCATCTCACGTGAAGTGATACTTCCAATGCAGCCATTGGCACATTGGTTGACCCATGTTGGTGAAGGCACGATTTGCGAACATTGCAATTGTGCAAACCAACAAGCATGAAAGATATAATGATGAAGACAAACACACTCCAAGCTTACAAGCGACCACAAAACAAAGTTGAGTGAAAGCGCATGACATGCACTTTGTGGAGCTGCCATGGTGTTGTGCTACACTGCGTGAAGATGTCGAGTGTATGGATCCTCTTGACTGTGACATGGAAGAAAATGTGAGAATGGTAGACCACTTACATTTGTATGTGTGCTTGCTGTGTAAGGTTCCTCCAATTCATGAGCGATGGGATTATTAGTTCGAGTGGATGAAGCGAAATCTGGGTGTTTGGTTGATCTTCAATGCAAATAAGAGAGTGATGAGGAGCCTTGAGTGTTTCAACAATTTCTTGACCGGAAGTGAAACCAACCTTAGGACAGCGAGGGCTTGACATAACCATCAGCTCGAGTTGAAGTGCCTTGACAGTTTGCGGGGTTTCGACTTTGTTGACAGATAGGTCATCATAGACTAGTGTCTTAGACATATTAACAACAATTGAATCAACAATGTGATCATATGAAGAAGTAAAGAGATCACGACAACCAAGATCAGAAAATTCTGGATGTTTGTCGGCATCCTCATGATTTGATGAATTTGGCAAAGGGGTAGATGAGAAGCAAATATGTTCACCCTCTGTGTTTTTAGAAATGATAGATGACTGATTAGATAGGTTTTCGGAGGAAGATGTATCCTCTCCACACTGTGATGACAGACTAACATCCGATGTGTCCTGTGAATTATCGGAAGTAGAAACATTCGGAAATGGGTTTTTAGAGGGGAAATCAGTAGTGGAAGAATCACAAGGGATGTCAAGATAAAGCAGATGAGGCGCGGTTGGAAGGGAGTCATCATTCACCACGTGTTCTTGTTTAGATTCCCGCACACACTCATCGTGAATGATGGCACAGGTTGGCTGCATAACACCAACTTTATTGACCATTTGATCCTCGTTCACAGTAGGCGAGGAGTCCGGAATGAAAAACACAAGACAGTACAATTCGAGGATCAATAGAACGCGAAGATGGAGGTTGAGGGCATGAATCCACGTGACAACCAACATGCTTGCAAGCGAAATCCACGCAGATATCAAGAGTAGGTGGGGTGGGAGGATGTGACATTTCAATAGATGTGTGTGCATGATATCCCACATCACTCTGCGGTGGTGGAGCTGTTTGAGGAGGTGAAGGTGGACAATCACTTGTGACAACAACTATGCTTGCCTATAATTGCACAACTCCATCATCGAAGTGTGTTGAGCGGGGTTCGAATATGCGAAGAAGATACTCAAATCTTCCATAAAGAAATTCCCAATCAATTTCATCTTTGGGAAATCGGTATGCAAGATTACAAAAGCATGTGTAAAACTGATCAACGGATTCATCGGGTGCTTTTCGTAACTTCAGAATTTCTTAATCAAGTGCTTTATGGATAAAGTGATTGTAAGCATAGTCTATCTCTGCGACCAGATGAGCAAGAGATTGAATAGATTTTTAAGGCAGCGTGGCACACTAGTGCAAGGGGTACCCTCGAAGTGTGTAGACGAACAACGCATAGGTCATGTACTCTTCAAAGATTCCATGTCTTTCGCATAAGCCTACAACGCTGACTGTGTGCCTAACTAAAGATATGTGGCCTCCACCATTGTATGTATTATGTGACAAGTTATCCGAGAGCTTTTCCAAGATAATGGAGTCGTTTCCATAACACATACACTCTGGAAAAGCAACTCTGTTGTTGGTCATGATAGATATCTAGAGATTCAAAATAGATGTGAGGACTCAGCTTGTCATCAGCCCCTCCTTCTAGCGCCAAAATGTTGATGGTACTAGACCTGCCAACATGTAAGAGGATCTCCTTGGTATGAAGTCCCAATTAGACCTCAGACTGTGTGGTGTAGGATTCCCAACAGTGGTAATGCCTTGACCGTGATTTTGCATAGAGGCAAGTAAGATGTCCATTTGGTAGCAAGGGTGTGACAACTACATTAAGTCAAGGAAGGTGCATGAGAGGTTCTAACACACTGAAGGTGGGGTGAGTGCGCCCCTTGGAAACCTGTAATAGTACATGACTTGGAAGGGAACACATGAGTGAAGATGCATCACAAGCTACAAAGCATGTTAGGGAACAATCCAAAGTGACGGTTAAACCAATAACACATTTCAAAAAGATTCATACATACTTATATAGAATATTCCATACATGCATGCGTGAGAAAACAAATACATATATCATTTAGAGTAAACCAGATAACATAAAATATAATACAACATATGCATGAAACATGCTGGCTCTGTTATATTAATTAGTGTAAGTTCCAGTTATACAATACATTCATGTCTAACCACTAGTTCCGATAGTGGAACTTTACAGCCACAATCGCCTGCTCCTCCAAAGAGATATACTAGCTCTATGTAGTGGAGAAGCCAAGGCTCATTGCAATACTATCCAAGCTCCCTCCAAGATAGTCTTATCAGAAGCTTGGCTGACCAAAAGCCTTTACAATGGGTTATGAGGTTCTATTTATAGCAAAGGCTGGGGTGACCCTTGACATTCCCCTTTGTGACAGTTTATCTACCCTCGTGACTCTTCATCTACTCTATGAATATTATATCCAACTAATCACATTTGAACTTCCACTTGACAAGATGTCACATTACAATGCATATGTGCCCATGTGAGACAAAATGGCTTGAGCAAGCCATGCAAGAAATCACTAACACTCAGTATGTTGTGATGAGACCAACTCTTTGACATGCTTGTGATGGTGAAGGTAGCGAGTTGATGCCAAGCTTGGTCATCCGTGATGGTGTGCATACACTCCATGGTGACATCTTGCTAAAGCAAACTCTTGCCTCTGTTGCATCCTGTGCATTGATGTGGCTCCTCCATCTAACTAGTCTGCTAACATGCACATGGTCTTCTTGGGTGCAGCCGAACCAGCAACATACTGTTGCACAATGTCCGTGCTGATCTTCCAGTGTGTGCTGGTGGTCATGTGCATCAACTGTCAATTGCATGTTCAACTCCAGTTGGACTTGCTTCTTGTATTTTCCTTGGTGAGTGTGCCAAATGGGTTAGATCGCATGCATACGCACAATGACGTGCATGCTACTGAATTCCCTTGCATGTGATCAACAACACTTCTCGCCATGTCTGCTCCATGCTAGCTGTTGGGATGAATCTATAACTTGTATGGGCACATTTTCATCTGTGAGTGCATGTTGTACCCCGTGTTGCACTTGTTCCTGCTGCAACTCATTCTCTCGTCTGTGCAGCTCCTTTTCTTCCTTGATTTGCTGCTTCAACACATGCAACTCCTTCTCTATTTCATTCTCTACTCTAGCACGATTGTCTTTTCGCATTGCCACCTCATAGCCTCAATCTCCAAAGTTGCTTTCATGACAAGTGGATCTACTCGAGCTTGTAACTTTGTTTTTCCTCTGTGTTGTCAACAACCTTCCTCTTGCATTCACCACATGCAGGTGTGCTATCTTCTGCTACTACTGATGGTGCTGCTCGTTGTGATGTTGCTGCCATCTTATCTTAATGTCCTTGTCTACAAACAACTTAATGTCTTCATAGGTAGGCAAGCTCATAGACACTTGTTTGGTTGCAACCCACGTTGTGCTCTCAACGGTGTCGTTTGACTCTGCTCTCTTAAAGGCCATTATACTTGTACTACTGAGAGGAAGATGAACACCTACAACATGTGGACATGGAAACACTCATGGCAAGTAATTTTTTAGTCGAAAACCAAAAAAACTTGAGAACTGACTTAAAACATACCTGTGTGACTGATCATGAAGGTTGTGCAATTTCTGCTGGGAGGTTGGGAAACTGACTGCCAAAACTGCGCAAGGCACAATCTGGGCTATCAAGAGGCTGACTAACTACTGGAATTGTGCAATGCACAATCCATCTTGGCATGTTGAGGACTGAAAATGCACAATGTGCAATTTCAGTCAGCAACGACATGCAACCAGTGAACTGCATTATGCAATTTCTGGGGCTAGCGGGACACTGCCTCCAAGAATTGTGCAATGCAAGCCTGGAGGTTAGTGCCTGACTAGACTTGCATAATTTCTAGAGGGAGGGTAGAGCCTTCGCTTTCAGGAATGCACAGTGCTAGCTAGGCAAGGCGTGGTCTAGGCCAAGGTAGCCCTATCCGGCAGACGGGCGACTGAAAACATGAGAAGTCTAAATGCATGGTGAGATGAGTGCAAACAAGAGTGAATGATTATTCATGCAAACAGTAAGTGTAGGATTCAGAAAATGGGAAAGAATTCATGCGGGTGAAGCAAGTTGCCATAATGGCGACCGTCCGTGCAAAACAATGTCATGCATGCGACAACAGTGAGATGTTAATGAATACTGAAACAGTGCTAGTAAAAGCTAGTATGTATCAAAATGACAACAAGCACTCGCTGAAATCAAGACATTCATACGAAGCGAACCACAAAAAGTGACAGAAATGCAATGCAAGACATGAAAAATGGGCTTACCCCAAAAAAGCTGAGCTGGATGTGCCGACGACTCCTAGATATAGTGTGGAATGTCAGAGCTACAAGGTTGATGTGAGGAATGAGCTCTCTAGCATCTGGTTGTTGAGATTTGATAAAATCGAGGTTGTGACGTGCATGCCACAAATCTAGGAAAAGTGACACTTGGTGGGAGGTTTCTGAAATGATCCTTGCATGTAATCTCCAACTGCTAAAAATAGATCCCTGAATCAAGGGATGTCTTTGCATGCTACCTTGGGAGAAGAAGTCCATGCATGCAAATCAATTTTTCTTGGTCCCAGTGGGAAACGGTCAACCTGAAGGCACATACATCAGTCTGCTTGACTGATGGGAAAAATTGTACATTTCTGGGAGGGAGTTGGGCTGGCAGCCCAAAGGGATTATGCAATTTCTGGGCTAAGCAGTTGACTGCTGCCCATAATTGTGCAATTTCCGGGTTGAGCAGTCTTGCTGGGACAGATTGCGTAGTTTTTCCAGTGAAGATTGACAGGCATAATTGCACAATTTTGGAGCCCAGTAGGCTGCTAGTCAAGATTGCGCAATTTATGGAGGGAAGGCTGGTTCCCTTCCAGAATTGTACAATTTATTGAGGGAGTTGCTCATCCTGCAGTTGGAGCAAGTCTAGAGAAACAACCCGTGAGGGGATGTAACAAGCTATCATGCATACGCTGGCAATATGCTAGGAAACCACTGAAGCTCGTGTACTTGACAGTGCAAGACATGCTGCTAAGGATGGTTGATAGGGAGGCTCCAAAATGAAGCTAAGGCAAAATTTTGGAGGGTGGTTGTAGCCGCTACAACACACTCATACACCTACACCTAATGTACAACACAACGCAATACATACACCTACATCTGGTGTACACCATAACACAATTCATACACCTACACCTGATGTACAACACAATACATATACATAGACAGAGTACAACACAATGATTGCACATGTCATGATACCATGAGTACACCATGCACATACATAATACCACATGTACACAACACAACATGTATGAAATGCACATAATACTACAGGTACAACATGTACATTGTACCACATGTACAACATGTACACAATGCCACATGTACATTGTACCACCTGTACAACGTGTAAACAATGCTAGATGTACACAACACCACATGCAAGACATGTACACGACACCACATGTACAAAGTACCATATGCACGACATGTACACAACACCACTTGCACACAACACCATATATACAACATGTACACAACATCACATGCTCACAACACCACTTGTACAATCATGCACGTAACACCATATGTATATAGCACCACATGTAAAACATGAACACAACACTACATGTACGTAGCACCATCTATACCTGACACTGCATATGGAATATTCACACAAAACTATCTATACCACCCTGTACGTAACATTGCATAACAACATGTACACACACTATATATACACAACACCACACGCGCACAACATCACATATGAAACATGTAAACCATATAGAATATATGCACAACAATACTACCACACATCCAAAACCATACTGTCTCTACCAGGCAACCTTATTTCCAGTGTCTCTCTGTCGCCGATGCCTATCCTAGCATGTTGCGCATCACATTGTTTTCATTTTGCTGATGTATCTCTCAACATTAACCTGTCCATAACATAAACATAGACGTAGTATAATCACATAATATCAATTCATATCCACATGATACTAACCTCAGAGATCTGTCAGACTACTCTTCCCACTTGATTCCTCATGAATTAGGAATCTCTTCATGCCATTCACCTGCATAAGCAATAATTCCTCCACAAGAACAATTCCTGATGACCATGTCAGATAGTTACATAGATACATACATTCATACATATATATAACATTAGCACAAAAAAATCATGATCTCATTAGAAAATGACATACATACATACATACATGTATATATATATATACATCGACACAATCATGATCACAACATAATTACTAGATATCATAAGGTCAAGGTTAAGAGAACTTACTTTATCCGTGCAACACATATACAACATTGAGAACAACAATTCCCAACGTAGCTAAGGCATATGAAACCTCAAATCTATTTACTTTACCTTTCCTAATTACTTTTCTCATGTCTATCCCAGCATCGTCCATTTACACCAATGAACCCAAACAATCCAACTAGTCGTCATATGCTTGCTTTCAGCTACCCTTATACATGCACTGAGCTTCATCCATGCCTTAAATCACTTGTTGGGTTTCATTCATCTCTCCTTGGGATCCATTAACTTTTCTCTTTCCCAACCAATTCCGCATACCCCAAACATAAAAAGAAAGACAAAAAACAAACAAGAATAAACCATGGAAGACAATACAACACCACAACAAAAGTGGCATGTCCATGCACAAGACAAAAAAATCCGCAATCAAGCACAACAAATCACCAAAAGACCAAAGCACAAGACTAACAACAGACACCATGACTCAATTCCCATGGTTCCCAGTGCTTTCAAGGGAAAGCTCAACCTGAGCCTTCTTCAAGATTCCAAGGCAATTTATTTTCCATGCAATCCCTTGCATCATACTGCCATCAAAACATAACTGTCAGTGCTTAAATAAACATAAAAATACACAGGTTACCTTACCTTGTTCTACCAAGCACGTTGCTTGTAACTGAGCACATCCACATCATCTCTCAAGGGACTCTAATTCCTTTGTAATATCCACATGTAATTAGAGACTAGCTAATATACATGTCAAATATAAGTTCATGAATCTAGCACATATCCACATAATGGCAGACAATATTATAGTTAAGAAGACTTCCTATATGCAAAGCACTCATTGTTTGGAATTAGGGTTTCCAAACACAGTGAAAATAATTATTTCTCGATTCCTTTCTTTGACCTTTTCCTTGTTGCAATTGAGTGTTACCATGCACTGTCGCATCACCCAACTGCTAGTTATATAAACACATCAACTATTACCTTGTCATGCTAATACCAAGAATGTTTCATGCACTGTTTACACATGTCAAACACATGTTCCAAATATCAAGACAGTCATATTTATCAATTTGAAATCAACCTTTACCAAGACTAGCAATCACGTCATAATTCATAGTCAAAGCATAGTCATTAGACACAATACTATGACTGCAACCTATTACACTCAAGTACATGTCAGCTATCTCAACACATATGTGTTAGCACAATCATCTTAAAACAAGATCGTTCATTTAGGAAATCTTACAGACACATACTCATATCATGCAAGTAATAAAAAATTAAGACAACAGATAGGTGACATAATAGACACAAACACTTAAACACTAATTAAAAGCATAATCAAACATTCAAGTGCAAATTAGGTGACACAAGCAAGCTCATACCTTAGTGTATCTCAAGGGAGGCTATCTTGTGTGCACAATCAATCCAAATTAGCATGATATAACTTCACTACATATCAACTCAAAAATAAATAAGGTCATGATATCCATTATAGTCACTAGCTAACATGTTCACATCATAAACTCATAAACAATTGTCATTTATGCATAGCAGTCATATATGTATGACTAGTCCATATTAGTACAACGCAATGTCACAAATAAGTCAACTCATAACTGAATGTCATAACCCTAACCATTTGCATAGGCCAATCCAATTTAGCATGATACATATAACATCAATATCTTAGTTGCAATATCCCTAATAATCAAGTTAACTAACATATAACAAAAACAAGTTAACATATAACATACTCATCAACAACATATAGCATAATCATCAAGTTATCTAACATAAAACAACAATAGCAATGCCTACGACCACATGTTACTATCATCCATGACTATTCCACACATGTGCATATGACTATACTGATCAACTATCATTTATCATGTATGTAACCATAACATCAATAGGCATGTACATAAACCTAATGTATATAAACCTAATGCATATAACAATCATTAACTAACATACCTGCATGCCCAACATACAATACCAGTATGACGACATGCTCTTGCCTAGAGGTCCAATGTTGCAAATTCACTTTAATGATCTGCATCTCCTGCTCTATCTTAGCCAACACATCAACATCATAACAACCAACAACATCGTGATGATCTAATTGCATACAATGACCTCACAATGCACATACAACCTGCCATAAATGCATAACAAATGCATATACAACCATACACTCATGATGACACATCCCACAACAACGCCCTCAAACTTCACATGGCGACATCACTACAACCATGATCAACACCATGCAAATGCAACAAGCACATGGAATATAAGCATAAGAAACACATATGTAATTGACATGAATGCATGGCCAACACACTACCCATCTAATCTCAGGGGTGAACCATGCTTTGATACCACTTTGTAACCACCCTCCTCCCACATCTACCCAAGCAACTGACCAACCAGGGTAAACATGTGACGAGAGGCTACTATGATAGGATTCAACCTCCTTGGTGACCTTAAGGAGATGGAATCGACAGAAACACATATACCATACTTTCCACATTAGCAACAACACCCCGAAGATCCATCCTAGCCACTCAGGCATCTTGTCCCTAGTTCCCATTGACCTTTTAGACCTCTTTACCTATGGACGCTCTCATGCTATGGACATGTCAGCATCCATGGACGCTCCCACAAGCCTGCATGCCTCCCTCCAGGGAATTTTCCCATCAGACCTGTGCCAACATCCGTGAAATTTAAGGCACTATTCTACCCAGAACTTGCTGTAACATTCAAAATCCATTAAACAAACGATGACAAGACTGATAAACCAAATATCAACTTCAAGACTAGGCATGACCATCCCCAACCGGGACTGACATTCTATGAAACACTTGGCATCAATGCAATCTATAGGTATATGATACAAGGAAAAACATGAATGAAAGAAAACTCTTATGAAACATGACATGAATGATCACCATCTTCTCCCTTGAAATGTTATGACATCAATTAGGTCTTTCATCCATCATTTTAACCATTGCAAGTAAATACATGAAATAACCATGACATGAACCAGTCAATTAGCCATGCTTATAACCAACATAAAACCATGAAAATAAAATAGATATAAAAACCATTAAATCCACATATAAACAAGTAAAAAGGTAAGAGAACTTAGATTTTATTAATCATAGGAAAATCTGACCAGGTTCGCGAATTCCATGTACCACCCAACTGTAGACATGGTTGAAACAAATCTTTCTTTTAGCTAGTCACCTTCATGCCATATTCCAAGCATGAATGTAGGATCTCATGGATAAACCAATCCAAAAACAACCAAGGGAATCTAGAGGTTAAACCACCTCCACCCTCACCAAACCGTGATCACACCAAAACTAATGCTCCAATCACAATACTAAACCAAGCTTGGAATTCCATCCAGAATCCATCACTATCCTTGAGGAATTTTCTGTCTCCTTGCCTCTCAGGCTTTACCGCAATCCAATCCTGGATCACTAGGCACTAAATCTCAACCAGTCTCTCAGGCTTTACTGCAACCCAAACCTGAATCACTAGGCCCTAAACCGAGACTCCTCCCTTAGGCTTTACCGTGTATCCCTCTAAAACCGGTCAAGGCATTCCAAGTCCTTTAGGAATGAACATTGAAACCACCTCGGCCCCAAATTCTGAAATCCATCTGGCAAATCAAAAGCTCAAAACTGAGATAAAGATCTGAACACACCATGGTATTCGAAAAAGGCAAGGCTAGGCTAAAAAAAACTATCATAACCTGACAAAACCATGCCACCAACAACAAGAGAACCATAAACCAACATGCAAAGCCATGCATGTCAAAACTAGCTACGAATTCACACATGCAATATCTTACCTGTAAGTATTGATACCAAGCTACTTGATCCTACTTTTCCTTCCCTTGCTTTCTTTTCCCTTCCTTGCTCCAAAATTTGAGAAAAAACTTGAGCCAAGAGCTTGCCAATTGATCCTCAGAAGCCTTTTTATTAATGAGGCCTCTATTTTCTTCATTTTCCATTATTTTCCTTCAATTTCTTCCTCACATGCAACCTGTGACCTTTCACCTTACTTTTCTCCTAATTTCCTTTATTTTTATAAATACATGTGCCAAAAAGTTCCTTTTTTCCTTTTAATGCCTTTTCCTTTACCAATTTCCTTTAGACATTAACATATCCAGTGATGACCACTAGGATATATTTTCCCAATATTCATCTGGAATACGTGGCCCTTACCTATGGTATTATTTTGCATTTATTAACTTTTATTAAATGGACTTTTCACCACGGCTGTTACAAAAATGTTTCCATTGAACCTTTAGCTGTGCTACACCTCTATTCTAGAGCGTGACTACCCTCTGGTCTAGAATACATAGTGGTTATACTAGAAACTCTCCCTCTGTTTCCACATGTACAACATGTCAATCAATTACATGAGATGGGTCATGTGCACACTTTTTCAATAAAGGTACATGAAAAACATTATGAATTTTATGTTGGCTAATAGGGCTAGCTGATAAGCTATGAGTCCAATTCTAGCTAACACCTTAAACGATCCACAATATCTAGGTGACAACTTGGCACAAACACCAAGTCAGAGTGTACTTTTCTTGGGTTTAAACTTTAAATACACATGATCTCCCACATTAAACCCTCTTGCACTCTTTTCAAGTATGTATATCTTTTTTGACGACCCTAGGTACTTTCAACTTCTGTTTAACCTGCTTGACCACTTCTTCCATTTCCTTTAACATATCTAGTCCAAATACTAATCTATCTTTAGGATGATCCCATCTTAAGAGTACTCCATACATTACTTTGAAAGGGCTCATTTTCAAGGAGGTTTAATACCCATTATTATAAGAAAATCTTGTCAGGTGCAGATAATCCTTCCATTTAGTTTGTTTGTCTTTAACATACATCCTTAACATATCTTCCAACATCTGATTGGTCCTTTCTGTTTGTCCATCAGTTTGAGGATGAGAGGAGGTACTAAAGTTTAAATTTGTTCCCATATTTTCAAATAACCCTTTCCAAAACTTGGATGTGAACTTTGCATCGCTGGCTGAGATTACAACTTTAGGTATCCCATGAAGTCTGAAAATTTTACTCATGATAATTTTTGCAATATTAATGGCTTTAAAAGTGGATTTTATAGGGATAAAGTGATTTTACTCAGTCTATCAACCACGACCATAATGGAGTCATGTTGTTTCCTAGTATTTGGTAGTCGAGTGGTGAAATCCATTGAAATTGTATCCCATTTCCATTCTGGAATGTGTAGGGGTTGGAACAACCCAACAAAGTGTTGATGGGATTATTTAACTTGTAGGCACTCAAGACAGATATCCACATATTTTGTTGTCTCATTTTTCATGTTTGGCGAGTAAAAATCCTTCCTTAACATAGTAATAAACTTCTTTTAGCCAGGATGACCAACTGTTGGCTTTTCTGCAACTAATTTGGCCCCAATACTAATCTATCTTTAGGATGATCCCATCTTAAGGGTACTTGACATCTTATTCCATACATTACTTTGAAAGGGCTCATTTTCAAGGAGGTTTGATATCCATTATTATAAGAAATTTTTGCTAGGTGCAAACAATCCTTCCATTTAGTTTGTTTGTCTTTAACATATATCCTTAACATATCTTCCAATATCTGATTGGTCCTTTTTGTTTGATCATTAGTTTGAGGATGAGAGGAGGTAGTAATGTTTAACTTTGTTCCCGTATTTTCAAACAACCCTTTCCAGAACTTGGATGTGAACTTTGCATCTCTAGCTAAGATTACAACTTTAGGTATCCCATGAAGTCTGAAAATTTCCCTCATGAAATTTTTTGCAATATTAATGACTTCAAAAGTGGATTTTATAAGGATAAAGGGATTTTACTGAGTTTATCAATCACGACAGTAATGGAGTCTTTTTGCTTCCTAGTCTTTGGTAGTCCAGTGATAAAATACATTGAAATTGTCTCCCATTTCCATTCTGGAATGGGTAGGGGTTGCAACAACCCAATAGGGTGTTGATGGGATTCTTTAACTTGTTGGCACTCAAGACACCTAGCCACATATTTTTTTGTCTCATTTTTCATGTTTGGCCACTAAAAATCCTTCCTCAACATAGTAATCAACTTCTTATAGCTAGGATGATCAATTGTTGGCTTTTTATGCAACTGATCTAAGATAAAAGAAATTTCAAATTTATATCATTAGGTATATAAATTTTGTCTTTAAACAATAATATATCTTGGATGTTTATTGAAAAATCACTCTCCTCCCCATCCAATGTTTCTATTTTTTGAAAAATTCCCTTGATTTTTAGGTATTCTAAATCAAAATTTGTAGCCATTTTGATTTGATCGATTAAATTTGTTAATCAACTAGTTGTTGATGTAGCACAATATTGGTGAAGTTCTATTCTTAAAAAAATTCTCTTTTCTTTTCCTTTAATATGCGAAATCTCAAAATTATATTCACTAATGAATGCTATCCACCTTGCTTGTCTAGCATTTAGATTAGGTTGATCAAATAGATATTTCAGACTAACATTATCTATCCTCAACTGGAATTTATTCTTATAAGGTAATGTCTCCACATTTTTAATGCATGAATGATGGCTGTTAGTTCCAGATCATGAGTAGCATATTTTTTCTCATGTTCTTTTAGTTTTCTGGACTCATAACAAATAACATGACCATCTTGTATCAAAACTCCTCCTAGGCCTTCCTTATATGCATCTATACAAACCACAAAATCCGTGTTGGGATCAACCAATTTTAAAATTGGAGTTGTGGTCAAGAGATGTTTTAACTTATCAAAGTTGTTTTGTCAGTTTTGACTCCATTCAAACTTGATTCCTTTATTCTGTAAATAAGTAATTGGATACACAAGTTTGGAGAATCCTTCTATATATCTCCTATAGTAGCTTGTGATTCCCATAAATGATCTGACTTCTTCTACATTTTTGGGTGCTGGCCACTCCATTATTTCCTTTATCTTTTCTGGATCGACAACAATTCCTTCCTTTGATATAACATGTCCTAGATAACGAACTTGTTTTTGGTAAAAGGAACACTTGCTGAATTTAGCATATAGTTCATTATCTCTAAGAGTTTGAAGGACCATCTTCAAGTGTTGGTCATGCTCTTATTTACTTGTTGAGTATACCAACATATCATTTATGAAGATAATTATGAATTTATCTAGGAATGGTATAAGTACACTGTTCCTAAGGCACATGAAGGTATTTGGTGCATTAGTAAGCCCAAATTGAAGTACTACAAATTCATAATGCCCATAACATGTATGAAATATTTTTTTTGTGACTTTCCTCATCCTTAATTTTAATATGATGATATCCTGATATCATATCAATTTTAGAGAAAATGGAAGCTCCTTTGACTTGATCAAGCAAGTCATCTATCCTGGGCAATTGATATTTATTTTTAATGGTAATATTATTAAGCTATCTATAGTATATTTACAATCTCAAAGTACCATCCTTATTTTTCACAAACAGAACTGGTGCTTCTGAAGGAGACACAATTGGCCTTATATACTTTTTGTCCAAGAGCTCCTGTAATTGAATCTTCAATTAAATTAATTTAGGGTTACTCATTATGTATGGATCCTTTGACACTAGAATAGATCCAAGTATAAGGTTAATGGTAAAATCAATATCCCTCCTTGGAGAAAGTCTTGGTATTTCTTCTGGAAAAGCATTCTTATACTATTCTAGTATAAGATATTGTTTTAATGATGATTTTTGTTTATCATCAGAAAGATTTTGTAATTGGACAGTGAACATTTGACACACTTTTCTAGCTTAATTCTTCATCAATATTGCAGATATTTGTCTAATAGAAATCTTCCTCGGAATTCCTTTGCCCATGCAAGCTTCCCTTCTATCATCAACAAAGGTAAAATACTTTTCTAAGGAATTTAATACCACTCCATGTGATTCCAACTAGTCCATACCTATGAGAATATCATAAGATCCCAAGGGTAATATATTCAAAAAATTTAGTGTGGTATGCATATAATTGAGATTTACTGTGCACATTTTGCTAATTTTAGTCACTTTTCTTTTAGTTCTTGTGGCCAATTGAACTAACCAAGGCTTATTTTTCTTCTCTTTTGCAAGTTTACACCTTTCAATTACAATAGGGGAAATGTAACTTAATGTAGATCCTAGATTGATAAGTACATATACATCTTTATCAAGAATCTTACCTTGAACTTCCACCATGGTTGACTGGGGATCTTCTTTCTTCCCATCCAATGCAACACTAATTCTGGTTATGTTATAGGAAACATCATTTATAGTAGATGCTTCCCGAATATTATTTAATGTTTCCTTCTTGTTTAATGAATTTTGTAGGTAATCTATCAATAGGTTATTTTCACTACAACCCAAACATTTTATTGGTGGTTTCACTAATTCACTGAAATTTATTTTTCCTGTCTCTGATCCTCCTTTCTACCCTAGATTCTTTTGCTGACTGAAATTTATATTATAGTTTCATGCTTGCAGACTTTAAGAAAAAATAGGTTTCTTTGCCACTGATCCTTTGGAACTTTCTCTTTTTTGTTTGCTCTAATAGAAACATAATTTGACCTTTCTGATGGTCTCATCCATATCCTTCAGTTGGTCAAATTCAATTCTTTATCTATATGAAAAAGGTAGGCAACTGATAAACCTTTGTATTTTTGCCTTCTCCTATTTTAAACAGGGTACTATCTTAATAGACCCATGAATTTATTAAGAATCTCATCCATGTTAAACAACCCCAATTTTAGCTCATGAAACTCCATAGCATTTTCATCAAAGTACCTCTCAGTCAAATATTTATTCTTAAATTCTTTCTTGAAAAATTTCCAAGTTAATTTCTTAATTCTAATTATTTTGACAACTTTTCTCTCTTCCCACCATAAGTCTACCTTACCAGTCAACTGGTAAGGTTCCAATCTTACTTTCAGATTACCTGGATAATTGTATACTTCAAAATATTTGGACATATTGAGGAGCCATGTCTCCACTCATTCTTCAAATTTTCCATCAAAATTAGGGGGCCTAATATTTTTAAACTCTTCTTACAACTGAAAGGAAGACCTCCTTTTCCCAGGCATACAGGTACTGCTACTTGATTTTTTTTTTATTTCTGGTCATTAGACTCATTTGTTTGGATTTCATTAGAAGTTATGGAGTTGGTTCTACTAGTAGATTTGCTTCTATTTGTGTGAGTCTTTTTGTTGACTCTTTCTTCTTCCAGTTTCCTTAACAAATAGCCATTAATCTCCTCTTGTTCCTCTTTATATTTGCAAAACCTTTCTTGGTTTGCCTTAATATAATCCAAGTCTATTTTCAAACTTCTTATTAGTTGCAGTAATTCAGATTCTTGTTTCTCTATATTGCTGGTTACACCACCCACCATTCCTAGTTCAGTGTCAGATTCCTCACCACCCCTTGGTGATCCCATAGAAGTCTGTCCTTTAAATTCCTCAGGCATACTTCAAGCTTCTTAGTTATTTAAACAATTTTTTCATGACATGTACTATTGTTTTAGTTTGAGGACCCATAAAAGGCTCAATGTTGTAAACTACAACTATGATACCACTTATAAAGAACCTCACACACCATTTTTTTTATTGGTAAAAGGATAATTTTGTTCCTTCCTATTATATTTCATCTCTCTCTAATAATGATAAGGCTACATGGTGTTAAATTTTCCTATGGTTCTATCCATTTTACTTGCTAACTTAAAAGAAAACATAGATCACGTGTACCAACCTTAACTCTTTCAAACAACTTAAATTGTTATTTTCCCTCTATAGTTTTTGTAGCTAACTATGCCAACCTTAACTCTTTCAAAGAACTTAAATTGTTAATTTAGCTAACTATGCTAACCTTGTACTAGGTTATGCATACATATATTATAATATTTTATTTTTGTAGCTAACTATGCTAACCTTAGTACCTTGTCCTAAGGTTATGCATACATATATTCTAATATCTTTTATTTTTATAGCTAAGTATGCTAACCTTATACTAAGATTATGCATACATATATTCTAATATCTTTTGTACTAAG
>APFE030858112.1:132371-157786 GCA_000404065.3 Pinus taeda
GTAACATTGTGAAACCTATGAGACTATATTGTATTAAATTTTTTGATTTGTAACATTGTGAAACCTATGACAAACATAATCAATACATATATTCTAATATCTTCCTGCATTCATATATACCTATATTCTAATATCTTTTAAAATTATACATATATTCTAATATCTTCCTATTGACCAACATAGTAGTGAGACTATATTGTATTAAATTTTTTGATTTGTAACATTGTGAAACCTATGACAAACATAATCAATACATATATTCTAATATCTTCCTGCATTCATATATACCTATATTCTAATATCTTTTAAAATTATACATATATTCTAATATCTTCCTATTGACCAACATAGTAGTGATACTATATTGTATTAAATTTTTTGATTTGTAACATTGTGAAACCTATTGACCAACATAGTAGTGAGACTATATTGTATTAAATTTTTTGATTTGTAATGTTGTGAAACCTATGACAAACATAATCAATACATATATTCTAATATATTCCTATTGACCAACATAGGAGTGAGATTGTGAAACCTATAAAACTATATTGTATTAAATTTTTTGATTTATAACATTGTGAAACCTATGACAAACATAATCAATACATATATTCCTTCGTATTGACCAACATAGGAGTAAGACTATATTGTATTTGTATTAAATTTTTTGATGTGCAACACTATGAAACCTATGACAAACATAATATTAATTTGACCAACATAATATTAATTGCATTAGATATATAACTATTAGCCATATGTTTGCACTATTAGTTATATTGATCTATTATTGATTTCCCCATATATATAAAGGTATTTGCCAATTGGATGGTGTACAAAATTAAATTTGGAACACTCCAAACTTTGCTCCCTACATACGTGGCATTTATATAGGAAGATCAAGTATTAATCGTTAACCTACCAGATCAAAGTCCAAGAGTGATTATCGCATGATTGGCAACTACCAAACATTTAGGGTTTTTCCCAGGTTTAATGACCACTTCGCGTTGAACAAAACTCTCTTCATTTCACTAGTTTCTCTTTGTCACTTTCATCGCTCCGCAAATAGGATATCAGAATTAGGTTCACAAGATTACTCTGTCATGGAGAATATATCTTTCTATATTTTTATTATCAACTTCCAGTGAAGGTATGGGGTTCAAAATCTCTTACGATATTTTTCATTACTCACCATTCTATGCTCACAGTTTATATGTATTTCTATTGTTTATCCCTTAACATTTTTCCTTAGTATTTGTAGTTTCTTCTAATCATCTAGGAAGAACCCTAACAGTTAGTCTCCACAAAGGTTAATGTTTTGTACCTTCTTCGAGTTCAGACGAGACCATAAGGGTTACAATACCTTTTCTTTCTCCTGCATTGACCTAATTCTGGTAATATTTCCTTTACTTGATACCTCTAGGCTTATATGTTTGTTTTTATTAATGGAAGAGTGGAACCATTATGCCGTTCCTAATTTTATAAGGTTTTTCTTTCCATTTCTTTTAAACAATAAAGAGTATTTTAAACCCTAACTGGAATATCTTTTTTAGTTGCTTGTAGAGTTGGGTTTTTGAAATATTTTAGAGTTTTTTTCGTTTTCAATTTATTTTTAAGAGAATACCGTTGTTTGCTATAGGTTTCTTGAGTCCTACTACGACCTAAAATTTTGGTTATTTTTGTAACAAGGAACTGATACAACCTTTAATGCTAATGGATTTTTCATAACACTATTGCTGTGTTGAGAAATCCATTAGAGGAGAATCAGGTATTTTATTAACTGATTTCTTTATTATTTGAAATTTATTTGTGATGTTATTATCTTTCTTTTCTTATGTTCTTATCATCAAATAAATGTCAATATATTGAAGATCACAAACACATGAAAATAACACCATAGATAGGCTGCAATCTAGGGCAAAACCCTTCTCCTAGGGGAAAACACAAAAATTCTCTTCTTCTAGAATCAACTTCAAAGGAGACTTTTAAGACCAAAACAAGACACTGAATTCCAAGATAAAAAACAATATCTTTACTTCCTCTAAATACCAAGCCAACTAACCTTCTTCCTTCTGGAAGAAAAGCTTCTCCAAGGGGCAGTGAGACAAAAAAAGAGTCATAAAGCTTCAAGATTGAACGATACCTCCTTCTGAAATTTTTGGGCTTGAGGTAACCCTAATAGCCTAAAATTTTTTTGCACTTATGACCTGAACATATATGAATATTTGAATCATCCTCCTAAACTTAATCTTCTTTCTCGCTCATCTCTTCTTTTCTTCCTTCTTTCTTGATTATAAACGAATATATATCCGTGTGTGTATGCTATCTCTCTTTCTTCACAAGGCTCGTCTAGCCTTTCTGAGACCCTTTGCATGTCCTTTTTCCATCGCAAATTAGATGAGAATATCTGTGCTTATATGTATATCCAAATGGAGGTCGAAGTCCTATTATTTATACTTTTCTCATAGATTTTCAATCCTACATTAGGTTGACTTGAGGAAGGATGGACGACTTTCTAGAATACAAAATAAAATTTTTCTTGTTGATACAAATGCCTGAAAGGGTATTTTACATAATGCCATGAAAGAGACTCCTAACACAATCCTAGAAGCACTCAATGGATGCTTTGACCTAGAGACAAATAATTTTCAGCATGAAACCCATGCTTAATAAAATATTTTTCCTTTTACAACACTTTTCTTTTCTTCTTTTTGACAAATATAATAATTACATCATATCATGAGCCAAAGAATAATTATGAAGACCAATACTAGTTAAAATTTCAGCATGCTGCACATACCATGCTAAAGTTTTTCCCTTTATCTGATCGACTGTTTTCTTTCCCAATACTGAATTGGTTTATATATTTATATGGCTATATGAAGCCATTTCTTACCACTTCAATTCTTCTTATACCACTTCATCCTATAAAGGTTACAATTATCTATTTAGCCTAGTTGTAATTGCTTTTGGTATTCTCCCTAAGTTAAAGGCATTGTCATAATATATAATAAGGGAGTTGTCTATAATGCGACTTTTTGGAGATTCTGGTGACTGAATCCGGGGGAAGAAATGAGGTTAAATCTTGATTTTTAGCAGTTAAAATGGTTTTTTAACTGCATATTTGGATTTAGCACTCTGAAAACCCCTGGGACCCTTTGATTGTGCAGAAACTAGCTATCAAACTTGGGATTCCAATAAATTGTTGCCGAATTTTGACCGAAAAAACCAGCGGAAAAAGCTTGCAAAAAGTCTCATTATAGACAACTGCTATAATAAGTTTTCTGGATTCTTTTTAACGTACTTTTCTTTTTACAAAATTTTCATTTGGCAACTTTCTCTGTATAGTAATTGTCTTTCTTCTTTTAAGTCATGGCTAACACCCTCTTTTCCATGGCGCAGGTAAAGAGGAAAAATGCCAAGCATACATGGTCATAAATCTAAAGTATTTAGCTATATCTATCTTTTTACAACAATTAATCAAGTTTTAGAATGGAGGCTTATGTGATTCATGATTAAAGCAAAACTCTTCCAGATAAATCACAACGCTGTTTTAGGTTCCACGAGTTTCAAACCCCTACTGAGGTTCATCATCAGGAAAAAGATGAATATGGAGATCAGCAAATTACATAATTATAGTAGAGATGCAATGGCAAACTCCAAACGGTCATAAAAATCATTAAAAAATATTTAGTGAAACTTACTATTATATATTAGTTTTGGTCTATTATAAATTTGTAAAACTACCAAATGAATCTTTAATTAACTTTTTTAAAGTTATAAAAAATACTAAGCAATTTAAGGATTTATTAAATTATTTTTTTTTTTATCTATAGTATGAATAAAAACTATAAATTATTCAAATATAATAAAGAACTATATTATATTATTTTATTTTGGAAATAATCAATGAATAACTAATTAGTTAAATTTTCTTAAAATAACTGGCAGAGATTATAAATTATAAATATCACTTTCTAATAATAAGAAATGTAATATAATTATTATATTATATTTAATAATTTTTTAAATACAAAAGAAGGAAATATGAAAAGAGTTATAAAAATTAATTTAATTAAATATTTATATTTTTTATATATAAGGGAAAAATAGAATATTTAATATTATATATTTAAATATATAATTTATTAATATATTATATTATTAAACAAGAATAAATGAATGACAGTTAAAATGACACAAAATAAAAGATCAAAATAAAAATAAAAATAAAAATTAAAAAAAAGAATCAAAAGGACAATGAAAAAAGATAAAAAAGAAAGACATGAACAAAATAAGAAAAGGAAACCGAGAGCTAGAGGAAAAATAAAGGTTTAGGGACAAAAGGATGAGATCCAAGAACTGTTGATCTTCCATCCATCATCCATATTTAGCGTATTAGACTTTTTATCTATTTCAATAGCTTCCTTGAATTTACGATGATGGAAATAATTGATCTTAGTGATGACCTAAGATGTGATTTATGTAGAAAAATTTTAATTTAATTTATCGAATTATTAGATACCTTTCATTTGTTTCTTTTACTTACTCCTTAATATAATATATTGACTCTACCTACATTTGGTTTTTATAGGTGATAGAAACAAGAAGAATTGTAAATTTTTACAGCTAAGCAATTTCCAGTTTATCGTGGTTTCTTTTCCAACAAAATCCGTCTCACTCACGAGGATGGAGATCCCAACTCTTGGTTTTTGCATGAACGAAGTTACTCTCTCTAAAGACAAGTCTCTAGAATATTTATTTTCTAAGATATCATTTAAAATATTTTTTTTAAAGTCTTATGAGGTTTTTAGTTCCCTTGGAACTAAGTTGATTTTACAAGCTAAATTCCTTATTAGTCCCTGCCTCAGCATGGGACTATAGCGATCGATATCGATCCAATTCCATATTAATTTGGGCGTACAGAATCATTTAACCAAAGTTTTAAATAAACATTTCATCGTTTCTTTTGTTTTATCCAAAGTTTTTAGTTTGAGGTCTTATTGCCGGACCGAGATTATTATACACGGTACTGATTGTTTAACCAATGTTTTGTGATATTGCAATACTTCAACACGTTTTATTGTGACGTGGGCTGGGAAGTGCTGCATGGAAGGCATCTGTTCCCCTCTGTGTCGTCGTGTTGTATCCCTAGCCTTCATAAATACACTATTAATAACCATTACAGTTCGTACCAAAACACTTGCATTTGCATTCCGTTCATGGGTGTCTTTTCGGCTTCCACGACGCTGCTAACGTTTAAATCCAAACATGGAATCAGTACCCGATATTTTCTTCCTTCAACTGTACCAGTCTATGACCATTTCTTTTACGAGTAGTCTAGCCAGGCGGAGGAATCGCCCGGGAATTATAACCTGTAGGAAAACTTTCTGGTTCAGATGAGGGAGAATGGGTAATGGCGGTTGAGTGAGATAGCCACCTCGCCGTGCGGACCCATCCAACATCGAAGGACCAGTCTTATCTCCGGCAATGTTTGCGTCGACCTCCGTTTTGTGCAGCATGTTCATGTTAATCATCATGTATCTATTCATCTATTCATGGTATTATGGTATCGCTGGATAATGAAATCTTGAAACTAAGCCGGGTCCTTTTTTTCTAAAAACCAAGTCAGAAATCTGGGAAATTATTCTAAAATGTGAAAATCAAACAATATTTCGGATCATGGCATCATCGGTTTAATTCTGAGGACACACTTTCTGTATGGGTTTTTCATTATTTGCTGGAGAGCGATCTGTGCCGTAGATTTTATTTCCGCATTCTTTAAATATCGGGGTCGGGGAGAGGAGAACTTTGTTCATGTGATCACGAGATCGATCCTCCCTCCCTCTATGTGAGTGAAGTTGTGTAAGGTTTTAACATTTGTATCTGTATTATGTATTTTTATCCTTTACCTTAAATGATTATTTTTTTAATTTTTATTTTCTTGAAAGACATTCCGGTTTTATAGAATTTTTTCTGTTCTTGTATGAAGCCGAGGATAAGAACGCTGGAATGTGGGATTTTTTTTTGTTCTCGTATGAAGCCGAGGATACGAACGCTGGAATGTGGATCTCACAGGGATTCTTGCGGTGTACGAGTTTTAATAATCTGTTGTCATAAATGATTGCATGGTTTTTGCGGTGTCTGAGTTTTAATAATCTGGTGTCACAGATGATTGCATGGTTTTTCTCCTTTTGCAGTAACATGCAAAAACAATCCAAGGTGGACAACCGCTTGTAACATTGTGAGGGTTTGAGAGCAAAATTGTTTGAAGCTTAGCAATTTGTTTCTGGCGATAGATCCTTTGCAACTGCAAATTGCTGGGAGTAATTTTGTTTAGCCTTTAGCTTGTATGGCTTTATATGTAGAATTAGTATCCATAGGACAGTTATGAAAAAAATGCTAGTCCCTTCAAAATATTAAAAATATTCGTTTATATAATTAATAAATTGCTGACCCATCTACCAGTAATGACATTCAAAATATTAAAAATATTCATTTATATAATTAATAAATTGCTGACCCATCTACCAGTAATGACATTTAACAATGCTGAAGGCGTGGGATAAACCTGCCATTTTCATAATTGTGGATTGTGATTTAAAACTAATTATCATGCTCCACATTTACTTAAATGAATAATACACCCATCAACTAATATCATTTACAAGACCAGGTGTTAATTTATTTATTTTTAAATCAATTTTTATTCGAAGTCTAAATAGAAATTGTTGAAATTAGAGATTTAGATTATTAAATTTGTATAGTTTAATTTAAGGGAATTTTTTTTAGAATTAAATTTATTTCTATATTTGAAAAAACAATTTAGATAATAGAAAATTAAGAAATTATATAAATGTAGACTCTAGAATAAATATGTATAAATTTAGGTATGTCAATATATTATATGAGAGTTGATACTTTCCATTTATGTCTTTTTCTCTCTATATATTAATATTTTCCTTTTTCTTAAAAAAAAATAAAATATAAAATTTCTTATCTTCATTCTCATTGTTATTAAGAAATGAAAAGAATAAAAATCTAATATATAATTATTATTAAAACTGGCATGATCATATAAATTAAGCACAATCATTAATCCATAGTAACTATCAAAACATTTAATCATAAAAATTAACTAAATTGTAATATTATTTAAAATAATAATAATTACAATTAATAATAACAAAATAATATATTTTATATACATTCAAAAAAACATGTAACAATAGATAAAATCGAAGTCCAACTAATATATGGATAAAAATGATATTATCATCTTGATTAGGGTTAAGAAAATATAGTTAAAAACTTTATAATGATCATGATTTAGGGTGAAGAAAATATAGATAAAAATGTTATAATTATCATGGTCAATAGTTAATCATAATTATAGTTGAGTTCCTAGTTAATTAGGATAAAAAAACAATAAAATTCGTCTAACATAGAAAAATGGAATTATTATAAAATAATAGTTACCATAGGTTTAGCATTCGCGCCACACGTCCGCCTCATGCGATTGCTTTTTGTTTGTTGTGGCAACCTGGGCAGGGACTACAGCCACGGCAGTGGCTCCCTTGTTCTATATTAGGATTCTATTTTGTAGTGGCCGGAAAGATAATCATTCATTTTTTGTTTCCTTTTAAGGTTATATTACCTCTTTAGGCTTTTAGAGTGAAGTAAAACATTCAGTGTATTTCTTCTAGATGAATTTCTATAGTAATATGTTTTGTATACCTATATTTACCAAGACTTTTCTGAGTTTAACCTTTTAAATACAATAATAAAATGT
Source organism: Pinus taeda (assembly GCA_000404065.3). Classification (NCBI taxonomy): domain Eukaryota; kingdom Viridiplantae; phylum Streptophyta; class Pinopsida; order Pinales; family Pinaceae; genus Pinus; species Pinus taeda. Next base: position 140,167 of record APFE030858112.1, read on the forward strand.
AACTTTTAGCTCAGCATAAATTTTTTCTAAATGTTTTTGTGTTTACTCTTCCTTCTTTTTCAAAAGGGAAATCTTTCATGCTATTTTTATTTCCTGATCTTATGTGTATATAAGTATGGCTTTATTCATAAAGCTTATTTATTCAATTTATATCCCTATTAATATATTATAGTAAATTGTTATATTATTAGGCCAAATCTTACTTCACACACACACATATATATCATATAAAATTGTACTTTAGTATAACTGGGAAACATGTATTTCACATATTTTCTTTGGTATATGCATATTACATTTCTCTTCTATTTACTAAAATTTAACTCTAATCACATAAATAATTCAATCTTCTACCCTACTACTTTATTCCGCCAAGTACATACTTTAGTATAGCCGGTAAACATGTACTTCACATATTTTCTCGAGTACATGCATATCACGTTTCTCTTTTGTTTACTAAAATTTAACTTGAATTTAATCATATACATAATTCAAATCTTATACCTACTATGTTATTCCACCAAGTACATTAACATCATTATTCCAAGCAAAAACAAAGTTAATAGTTCTTTTCTTTTTCTTTTATGTACAAAAAATAAAAACCAAATATACAAATAAGCAATTCTTTGCTTCTTAACAAGCAAATAAGTGCATGAGTTAGAAATAATGACTTGAAGAACAATAATATCCTTTTTCTTGAAAGTTAATTTGTCCAGTACTAAGCTCCTCCTAACCTTGATATTGAAAATAGCCAATGTCCCCCTGAGCAACCAGGCCTACAAATCTTTTTCTCTATTTTCTGCTACTTGCTTCTCTTCAGTCTCTTTTCCGTTGTTAGAAAAATGAGACAAAATCAAGGAGACATTTTTATTTATTCCAAACAATCTATGGCTCATTTGGTTGTTAATAAGTGCCTCCACCTTACCAACATGTGGTACATAGTCATTTGCTTATTGAGTGAGCTCCTGTTTCCCACTCTTGAGGACAACTCCTTGTCTTCTAGGAAACAATGAATTGACCAATATCATAGTTCCTCAATCAAATATAATCATTCATATTAGATACCTATGACTTATTGATGGGTAATAACACTTCCACAATTAAATTGCAACCTTTTTCTCTTTCAGTCATTTGTACTCAACAATTAATTTCTCAAATTTTTCTTTATTCACAAAATAAAAACATCTTATTACAACTTTACCATAAGTTATTATCAACGTTAAATTTGTTGATAATTAAAGTTTTCCAATGTATTTCAGTTTAACTTGCTTAACCAAAAATATACTTATGCACATTTGATTACAATAACATTAAGTTAAGGGATATCACAACAACCTCCCTATATGATAATTTAGTAAGGTCTGTGATGGAATTTTCATTCAATAATGGATTTTGATAGTAATAACTTCAATCAATGGCCATTGTCATGAGAGGATTTTTAGCATCATTAATAGTTTGATGGTTCACAAAGCCATTGATACATAGGTTATCAACATCACATGGCCTAAGACAATGAGTTCTAAGTTTACCCTTGAAATTCTTGTATCTTGAATTAAACATAAAGCCCAATCTTTTTTCCATGACTTAATTCATTTAATGAAGTTGTCAGGACATTTAGCCCTCTATTATTCAACAACAGATGTATGATGCAAAACAAGCTAGTAAATCTAATTAAACTCATTAATCTATTCTAGCTAGTTCTTCTATATTTTGAAAGATCCATAAACACCTATAATACAATCCTTAGTGTTTGAATCTCAAATTCCATTGAAAGGATTGCATGCTTACTATACATGAGCACATAGGGAGTGAAGCTAGTAATGTTTCTCCATGTAGCATTGTAGGTCCAAAGTGCCTTTAAAAGTCTAGTAACCCAATTTATATAATGTATTTATACAATCTTGTTCCTAATAGATTCTAAAAATCAATTGGTAACCTCAACTAAATGATTAGCCTATGGATGTTAGGGTGTCGATGTTATGTTCTTGATTTGGTGTTATTTCAATTTTTGAATGAGCTTGGAAGTGAATTATGACAATTGAACTATGACTATCTCTCAAAGTTAACTAACCCTAATAAATATCTCTTCATATAAGAGGTCTATTACAACTTATTTTGTTGCACTTGGTAGAAGCTTTAGCCTCAACTCACTTAGTGTTGTAATCCATACACACTAAGATATACTTTTCTTCTTTGATGGAGGGTTGATGGGATATACAAAACATGGATCCCATTTTACAAAATCTCAACCATGAGCTATGCATGGAGAAGCATCTCATCTAATTTTTCTAGTTGTTCAATTCTTTAACAAGCATTACAACTCTTCATATACTTCCGAGCATCTCAAAAAATGATGGATAACAATAACCAACTTGCAAATTTTTGTTGGCCATTCATTTATCAACAAATTTTTCTTCACATGGCTCATAATAATAGGCCTTTAAGATGTCATGAGTCTCATATCCATGAATGAAATATTGGAAAACAACATCTATCATGTTTATAGGAAATAATCATTAACCCATGAATACATTGTGCTCTTCTTAACATTATTATGGCATGATTTCTTTGAGAGGTGCTCTTGAAGTTTTTCTGCATCCAAAAAATCAACAGTATCTTCAAACCACAATGTGTTAATCAATAATACAATAAGATGTTCGCTAGGAAAAGTACCTTCAACCTAGAGAGAAAATAAACAATTGCATTTTCTTTGCTTGGCTTATCTAGAATGATGATGTAAGGCTTATTTTGTATTTTTTCTCTTTTCTTATTTTTTTTCGTAATTAATTATCATAACATTATTCTGGCTTACTATAAAAAAATATAATAGATACTATTTCGTAAGAGTATAATTTTTCTAGTCTTGTTGCTATTATTTTATTTATTTATATTTATTCATTAATACATTCCTATATATATATATAATAATATATTTTTGATATACATATATATTTATACTTATATTTTTATTGATTAAGATTATTTTATATATAATATAATATATTTTGAATATATATTTATTAATAAATTTTGTGATATTTTTCTCTTTAGTATGAATTTTCTATTTATTAATTAATTATTCATAATATATAAAATTTATTATTTTTGATTTTACTATGTTTATATATATATAACTATTACATAAATAATATTTATAATAATTTATTTATTTTGATCATTTTAATTCTATTGATGATTTTTTATTAAAATTTCAATTCATTATTTTATTGTTTATTATTTAATTATTTTAATACCAATTCTTAAACGTTTTATTTAAATAATAAAAATGTAATGTAAATATTATTAATTGATTTTTTACTATTAGAATTTAGCTATTGCATTTCTACATTAATTAACCGGTTACTTAGATCAGACTCTCCTTCTCAGTCTCGATGATGAATTACATTGGGTAGTTTGAAACGCATCAATCAAATATTCATAAATGTGATTTTACTGAGAAAAAAAATGTGAAATCTTTTCATCTGTTAACTAATGACAGACTTGCCCCAACAGTTACACATCACCCTTGTCTGGTTTTGTATCACTTTAAGAAGATTTAGGGGGGTCAATTATAGTTTTTGCAATTTTGGGGTGGGGGAGAGGGGGAAAATTTATGCAACAATTGCCACGTACCTTCGGTGGTTTTACTGCCTAACATCATTTCACACCCCCCTTGTGGTTAGGCGTCGAGCAATTTAGGACCCCTTGAAATGAATAAGGGCAATCAATCTCATCCACGCTACATTAATACTTGATTCTCTGATCCAAGCTATCGTTTGCTTTGCTTTCTTACCTCTTATCATACTTTAGTTTCTCTTCTACCACATGAACTTGTGCCTTTGCTTTTCTCCTGTGAAACCAAAGACAACACATAATACATGCCCTTGTTGATTTAACTATGTCCCTCATGGGATTGACTCATCCAAGTTGTTCTGCGTTGACCCAACTATGCTCCCCTTGGCATGTTGACATCAATGAAAACACATTTTCTAGTAATAAATTGTTGCATAGGACGTATAGTTTAAGTACATATCACATGATAGCTTGCAAACATTCAAATATCAAGTTGACACAACTAAATATAAAAATAGTTTAACTATTCATTTTTTGCATCATTGTTAAAGAGATACCAAATGCACATTAAACTCTTTGTTTTGGTTTTAAGAAGAATTTTAATGGAATCGAAAAGAGGAAGTATTGATATTCTTCTTATTGGATTTCATATGAAGTGTCTTTCAATGTCAAAATTAGGTCATAGTAGTATGCATAAATCAACAAAGCAACTTGAGAGGTATATATTGTGGCATGGTAAGAGCCATCCAAAATAATCAACAGTTTACATAAAAATCAATAGGAGTTTTAGGGAGGTGAAATTGGAATCCTAATCAGATCACAAGAAAAATACCAAGGTCAGTTCCCCTACTACACATATAGAAGGTGTTGAAACTATTATTCCTTTTAATTCAAAAAAAATCTCTAGCATTGCTTCACTATTTATAGATCCTACTATCGATGAGGGCTTGATCATTGGTGAAGATAATAAATCAAAATCACATGGGAACCTTGTCAAAGAACCCAAGCTCGATGACCACGTTGCCACTTCTAAAGAACCAACAATTTAGGTCGAGTTTTCTATCCTTTTCATAATATAGTAGGAGAGGAAGGAATATGATCCACCAAACAAGAGATTCTAGCTTTTGAGTTTCCCATTCAAGAAATAGAAGGTTTAGTGCAAATGAAAATTATTCGTCCATCAAGCTTACCAAATTTCAATGGCCTCACGAACAAAGATCAAAATACATTCATTTTTGGGTTTCACACAAGTTATCATTATAGATCTAATGCTCAAAAATTGAAATTACTATGTACCAACCTACAAATGTAGCATTTAGTTGGTCCATGAGACTTGGTGGGAATCACACTTCAACTAAAATGCAACAATAATTCCCAAATGATAATTTGGTAGCTCGAGGATAAATTCCATCCTTTGGATAGTATTCCACATCAAGAAAGGCCCCTCCTATCCCTTGGAATAATCTAATTTGGTTAAGGAAAAATGTATTTTTAAAAGAGGAAACCCATATGAGAAAAAATGAAAATTTGAATTTAAAGAGAAATTGGACACCCTTGGAAGCATATAAATACAATTCAAGTGAACCTCATTTGGATATCATCAACAAGCATATTATTCTCTCTTATTTGGTTTTTGGCTCACATAGGTGTAAGGTTGGTTCACAAAAGTGGTTCGAACTAGTCTGAAATTGCAGGGTCTGAGATCACACGTTTGAAAAATGGAATTTGATCTCTAGCTATAGGGTTGGAATAGGGAATTATTGGATGTAGCTGCTTGCATGATAGGGTTCTCCCTGTGGCTGGAGAGCTACAATTGCTTGCATGGTCATTAGCTCCGTGTAGCTGTTACCTAAGATACTTTTGATAGTTGAATGCAGACTTTGACTGTTGATCGTAGGCTTGGAAACTTTGATTTGAATCATATCTGTCTCTTAGGCTCATCTCTTGGATATTGGTTGGTTGGTTTTGTTGGATAGTCCTATGATTGATGTATTGGAACATAATACTTTCTCCTTGTTGAACATTTTATGACAATCTAATAAGAATAAAAATTTGAAAGGTTTTTCCCCCTTGTGGGGTTTTCCCTAGTCTTTGACCAAATTCCTTTGTTTCTTATTTCTCTTGATTGTCTTCTACTGTATATTGCATGTACTGTTCTATCTACAATTGCTCTTGATAATTGAAGAATAAATTGTCTTGAAATATTGCTAATTAAAGAAAAAAATTGGGTGAAAGTGATTGTAATAACATAAAACAATGGAAAATTAACATGGTATTAGAGCTAAGGTGAAGACAAGCCCAAGGAGACAAGAGACAAGAGAAATCATTCTTGAAAGAAGCTAGAGGAGCCTATTTGATTGGTCAAGTTATTTACCTCTTACTTTAAGGATAATGAGAAGTTGGGTGACTCATCTAACTTATTTGCATGGAAGAGTAGGTTGGAAGTTATACTAGATGACAACGATGTTTTGGAATATGTGCAAGGAAGGGTACACGAGCCTCTGTCAAATGCTTATGTTTCTATTAAATCCAAGTATAAGAAAGGTGAGCTCAAAACCAAGAAAATTATTATTGCTGGTTTGTAAGATCATTTACTTGTTTATGTTGGTATCTTGAAGAAGTCCAAGGATATTTATGACAAGTTTGTCGGGATGTATGAAGTCAATAACTTGAATCATAGACTCTCTTTGAAAAATAAACTCAAAGAAATGAATATGAACAATGATGAATGCGTACAATCCTATATCATGAGAGTATCTCGTCTAAGGGATCAATTGCAATCTTATGGTGAACAAATGTCTTATAGAGAGCTAGTGGTGGTGAATCTTCAACGTCTTCTATTTGTGAAACCTCCGTTACTACTTTAAGTAACAATAATGTTTCTTTCCTCATTTAATGAGATCATTGGTAAATGCACTCAAGAAGAGGCCAGGAGGATTGTAAGAGGAAGAATTCAAAAGCATGAAGAAGGAGAGCCCTCCACATTTGTTGCTTAAGACAAGAAGAAAAAGGAAAGGGAAAACCATATGGTTTAAGAAAGCCTTATCCTTAATCAAAGGACTCTAATAGAAGATAAAGGGATATTGAATTTACAATTGTCACAAGCATGGTCACTGTGCCCGAGACTGCCCAAAGAAAAGAGATACTTCAAGGTCCAATTGCAACAACAATATTGTCTTTAACTACAACAAGTTCAACAATATAAGAAGTGATTATCAAAGAGGAGGAGATGATAAAAGAAGAAGGGATCATAGAAGGAGAAGAGACACTCTAGATGACTATGAAGAAGGCCATCATCTCAAAATAGGTCAAGAAATTCAAGGTATGAAAATAATGTAGCTGCTAGTCAATTTGAATATATTCTTATTTATACACTTTCTAGTTCTTCCCCTCCAGATTCGTATGGTAGTTGGTGGGTAGATAGTGGGGCTTATGGACATTTCTATGGGTACAAGGAATTCCTCTATAATTTGGTTGAGAGGGAGACAAGTTTGACAATCATTCTTGGAGATAATTCTACCCATATTGTGAAGGGTTTTAGTTCCGTCAAATTTCATTTGGACTCTAGTCAATTAATTCTTCTTTAGGATGTAATGTATGTTATAGTATTAAAGAAGAACATGGTATCTATTTCTGCTTTTGAAGACAAGGGAATGAGAGTATCTTTCATCAAAGAAAATTCCTCGCATGGCCTATGGAATCTCACATGAGAGATGCTTTTACCTCGAGATCTAGAGTTGAAGGACTCTATAGAGTCAATGGAATACCTCTTCTATCAATGGTCCTTGACACTAACCATCAAAGAGAGCTATGGTACCGAATGTTAGCACATCTACATTATGAAACCCTACTGAAATTGAAGAAGTTAGTCTCTATAATGCTTAATGTTCAAGCTAATCATGATGGAGTATGTTTGGGATGTGCTATTATAAAGAAGACAAGGGACCATTCCCTTGTAGCAAGATAAAGACTGATGATATTCTTGAACTCATTCATTCTGACCTATGTGGACCCATGCCTTTGCACTCTATTGGTGGACATGTCTACTACATAATCTTCATTGATGACTTCTATAAGAAGACATGGATATACTAATTAAAGAACAAGGAAGAGGCTTTTGATATGTTTAAGGACTTCAAGGTGTTGATAGAAAATCAAATAGGGAAGAAGATCAAAGTATTATGATCCGAAAATGGTGGAGACTACATTTCAAATGATTTCATTGACTTGTGCAAGAAGGTAGAAGGAAACTATTGTACCTTATAATCCTAATCAAAATGGAGTGGCCAAAAGAAAGAATAGATCCATCGTAGAAGGTACCCAAACTATGCCACATGATTAAAATTTTCCAAAAGTCCTTTAGGAAGAAGACACAAATACAACTATATATGTTCAAAATAGGGTACCTAGTCAAGAATTGGAAAACAAGACTCTTGAAGAAGCATTCACACGTGTGAAGCATGACATTGGACATCTCAGAATATTTGGTTTCCCCATGTATTTCCATGTGTTGAAGGACAAGGGGAATAAGTTGGAAGCCATCAAACATAAATGTACGTTGGTTGGATATTGAAAAAATTCTAAATCATTTATAATATATATCTCTAGTCAAAGGAAGATTGAGTTTAGCATGGATGTAACTTTCGATGAAGATGTCACCCTTAGAAAAGCAAGGGACCTTGCTCTGCCTCCTCCTGCTAAGAAGAAAGGTGATGATGACATACTAGAAGGTACTTCTATGCCAAAATTTGAGAAGGGCATAGTCGATGATCCCATGGAGCCTATAGACCCCTTGGCTCCTCCTCCAAGTGATCCCCCTTCCAGGGAGAGACCATTATGGATTCATGATACTTTACATGATGCTGAGAGATATGTCCTTGATAAAAGGATCTTTAGAGAAAATAAAAAGCCATGTCGAAATCATGGATACGTTGCAACTATGAGCACTATGATCCAAGATGAGCCTTATACCTTTGAAGAAGTTGTGAAAGAACAAGTTTGGAAGGATTCCATAGATGAAGAATATGAATAGATCATGAATAATAGTGTATGGCTATATAAGATCAAACATGGAGCTAATGGAAGAATTGTGAAGTACAAAGCAAGGTTCGTGGCCTAAGGTTATTCCTAGAAAGAGGGAGAAGACTATGCAGATATATTTTCTCATGTTCCCCACTACACTACTATTAGATCGATTGTTTCCCTTGCTACTAATCAAGGATGGAAACTTCACCAGATGGACGTAAAGACAACATTTCTTCATGGAATACTACAGGAAGAAGTCTATGTTGAGCAACCTCCGAGATTTGGAGTAAAGGATAGTAAGGCTATAATTTGTAAGGTTAAGAAAGCATTATATGGTTTGAAGCAAGCTCCCCGAGCCTGGTATGCCCATATTGACAATTACCTATTGAAGCTTGGATTCATAAGAAGTAGTGTCAATCCAAAACTCTGCTTAAAAGTGGTCCAAGGTATGCCTTTAATTTTGGTTTTATATGTTGACAATCTATTCTTGATAGGTAGTGAACCCTTGATGCTCGAGTGTAAGAGGGAGTTGGCCTATGAATTTGAAATGAAGGATCTTGGTATGATATATTACTTTTTGGGACTAAAGGTTTGATAGATACTTGGATAGATTTTCCTTTCTCGAGGAAAGTATGTTGTGAAGCTATTGGAAAGATTTGGAATGACTAAATTCAAGTGTCTAGCTACACTACTGAAGATGAGTTTCAAGAAGTTACACAGAGATGTTGTTGGACCTGATTTGGTGAATATTTCTAAATATCGATAGTTTATTGGGACATTGATGTTCCTAGTGAACACCCATCCATATATAGGCTTTGCAATGAAAAATTTGAGTTAATTCATGATTGATACCATTAATGCACATTGGGTCGTTGCCAAACACATGTTGAGATATTTGCTTGGGATGATTAACCTTGGTTTGAGATATTCTACTAATGATGTACGACTTCATGGATACACTAATGTTGAGTGGGTTGGAAATGTGATTGACAAGAAGAAAACATCTAGGTGTTGCTTTAGTTTGGGGTTTGCTATGATATCTTGGATGAGAAGGAAACACAGGTCTTTAGCTTTAAGCACGACCAAAGTAGAATACATTGTTGCTAGTATGGCTAGTTGTGAGGAAATCTGGTTGAGGAAGCTTTTTGGAGATATATTTGAGCAGGTTTTGGATATGACAGTCATATTTTGCGACAACAAGGGTGGGGTTTGTTTGCAAAGAATCTCGTATTTCAAGAAAATTCCAAGCATATTGAAATCATGTATCACTAATTCGATACATGGTGCAGAGAGGAGTTGTGAGACTCCATCACATTTCAACAAATGAGCAAATATACAATCTACTCACCAAGGCTTTGTTGAAATGAAAGTTCTTATTATTTAGAGAGCAACTTGGATTTTTGGATGTGACCCTCCCGGGTAAGTGTCCCAACTGATCGATGTCTAAGCTCCTAAGGTGAGGAATTGAGTCAGAGATCTCCTGGGGTTAAGGGAATTCATGGATAATAGGTTTGTATGATCCGTAACTTATAGTAAGTGTGTATCTCCCTTGTTGTAATCTCAAGGCATGTTTGATCCTTACCTCATGGTAAGTGTGTATCTCCCCCTATCGTGTATACCTCAGTTGGCATGTACTTTCCCACAAATATGGATAATAGGTGTTGGCTGATTGAGTTTGGTGTGGTCCTTACCATTTATGGTAAATGGAATCCTTCTCAAGCTAGAGATGCAGGTGTTCTACCACTAACTCTTGAGGGTCATGCTGGGAAGATCATCAGATAATAGGATAGGAGTGATCCTTACCATTTATGGTAAGTGGTATCCCTCATAATATCACCAAGTAGGGGGATAAGCGTAATCCTTACCTCATCAGGTAAGTGGAATCCCTCCTATTATTTGCAGTTCCTGGGTAGTAGCATTAGCTCCTTGCTGGTGATTCTAGGTGGTAGCATAAGCTCCCTGATGATGATGATGATGATTCCTGGGTAGTAGCATTAGCTCCTCGTTGGCGATTACGAGTGGTAGCATAGGCTCCCCGATGGGTAGAGGGTCGTAGCTTGAGCTCCCATATGATGTCAAATTCTTCTTCTGTTAGATTCAAGAGTGTTCAAAAAATGAGGAGAGACGCGAAATGACAACATCAAGACATTTAAGATGGGACATATGTTATAGTTAGTCATTTCTCCCTAGATGAGAGGGAGTGTTAATTTGGAAGCCCGGGGAAAAATTCCCTCCTTTGTATAGCCTTCCACATCAAGAAATACCCCTCCTAGCCCTTGGAATAATTTAATTTAGTTAAGGAAAAATTTATTTTTAAAAGAGGAAACCCACATGAGCAAAAATGACAAGTCGACTTTAAAGAGAAATTGGACACCCTTGGAAGCATACAAATATAAGTCAAGTGAACCTCATTAGGATATCATCAACAATAATCTTCTTCTCTCTGTTATTTGGTTTTGGCTCACACAGGTTTGAGGTTGGTTCACAAAATTGGTTCGTACAGGTCCAAAATTGTATGGTCTAAGCTCACACATGTGAAGAAGGGAATTTGATATGTAGTCGTAGGGTTGAATAGGGAATGATTGATTCTAGCTGCTCACATGATTGGGTTCTCCTTACAGCTAGAGAGCTACAACTACTCACATCGTCACTAGTTCCATGCGGCTATGACCTAAGATACTTTTGATAGTTGATCACAGACTTTGACCATTGACCACAAGCTTGAAAACTCTGATTTGAATAAGATCTGTCTATTGGGATCATCTCTTGGATATTGTTTGGTTGGTTTTGTTGGATAGTCTTGTGATTGGTGTATTGGAACATTATAATCTTTGTATGCTAAAAATGTTATGACAATCCAATAAAAAGAATAATTCTAAAGGGGTTTCCCCCTTGTGGGGTTTTTCCCTGGTCTTTAACAAGATACTTATGTATCTTATTTCCCTTGATTATCTTTTTACTATTCTATATACAATTTCTCTTGATAATTGAAGAATAAATTGTCTTGAACGATTGCTAATTAAATAAAAGAATCGGGCTAAAGTGATTGTAACAACATAGAACGGTGGAAAATTAACACCAAAGAGATATCAAGATTACTACAAATCCAGGTATTCAAAAGAAAATGTCTTTAATGTGACTCACAAAGAGGATGAAAATATATAGGATTGTGTAGAAAGGTTATAGTTTAATTTGTAGAGGTCAAAACAAAGTAGGTTAGATCCAAAACTTTAAGAATTATTCCCAATGGGCGTGAAAAGTTAGGTCTTTTTTTTCAACATCTTGACAATTAGTCTAGCTCCATCAAGTTCACAATGGACCCAGAAGTCAATGGAAGCCTTCCTTTCCTTGATGTTCTTATCTCTAATAAAGATGATGGTTCTTTTTCTCACTAGGTTTTTCAGAAGAAGACTCACACAAAGCAATATCTTCATGCTAGTTATGTTAATTATCTGCTCAAAAGTTGGGAGTTCTCAACACTTTCGTGACTAGGGCTTTAAGGATTTATGATGAAAGTCACTCGGATAATGAGAAAACCCATATTCTTAATGTGTTACAAAATAATGGCTATAATAAGCACCAAGGTCTCAAGGATTTCTTAAAGGTAAGCAGAAGTCCAAGGTTGAAGAAAGATCCCAAAGATCTAGTCTCGAGTGTTCAAATTCGCTTTATCCAACAGACTAACAAGATTAATCAGATCCTTAAGAAGCACAAATTCCCTTTCACCTTTAGGCCCCTAAACACCATTTAGAGCTCCCTGAGGTCCATAAAGAATTGGGTGGACTCTAAAAATATGAAGGGTGTTTATGTAATCTCATGTTCTTGTGGGACTCCCTACATTGGAGAAACATGCCACTCAATAAAAAATGATTAAGGAGCATGCATCATACATCAAACATTATAGGACACACTCCTCAGCTTTGGTGGAACATGCTGAGAAACCAAAGCACCACATCTGTATAAAAGATTCCCAGGTCATTTCCATGATTGATCATTTCCATCACTAGAACTTTAGGGAGGCCATCAAAATTCAGAGAGGTTCGATTATGTTGGATAAGGATGGTGGCCAAAAAATTAATAGTTGTTGGATCCTCGCCCTGCCATCCTGGTGGTCTTCTTTATTACCCCCCTTCTTTCTTTCCTTCTATTGTTTTGTCCCCCTTCTAAAGAGAAATTGTGACAGATCAGGGTGCGCAAATCAAATCCAAACTTGTTTAGAAGATCACAGAGTAGTACAAAATCAGACATCATAAATCCATTCCATATCATCCACAGACCAATGGACAAGTGGAATCCACAAATAAATTTCTTGAAGCCATATTGACCAAGACCCTGCATTTACACAGAAAGGATTGAGCAGATAGACTTCCAGAAGCACTCTGGGCATACCGAACCATATGGAAAAATGCCTCTAGATGGACCCCTTATGAACTTGTTTATGGAAAATTGGGGCTAGATGTCTTTGAAGCCCAAAAAGAAAGATTGGCATGGATCAATGAATTAGATGAAATCAAACAAGATGTCGTTCAAAGGAAAAACATAATTAAGCAATAAAGGATGAGATGACATGATGATCTAGATCAAGAAGTTCAAACCAGGTGATTGAGCCCTTTTGGTTGATTCAAAATTTAAAGATTTACAAGGGAAATTCCAAGCACATTAGTTAGGCCCTTATGAAGTAGAAGTTGTTTTTCATAATAGAGCAGTAAGAATCAATATTGTTGACAAAGAAGGAATCACATTTCTTGTGAATGGGCGTAAACTAAAAATTTATCACAAGCCCTTAACAAGAGAAGAGTTCATTCAAAATTTGTAATAGAGCACTGAGTTGAAATTAGTGGAAAAAGGAGAACATTCTCTTTCACCACCAATTGCTATGTAATTTCTTTTCTTTCTTAATAAATAAATAATTAAATAAATAAAAATAAAAATAAAAATAAAAATAAAAACAAAATTATAGTTATGAAAATCAACATGTTGGCATAACTATACAAAAATCCTAGACGAAAACCAAATTATTGGTAGTGAGGAATTCCCCCCTCTTTTCCTTTTGTTTTATAGATTTCTGATTCAAAATTCCCAATTTGAAGACTTATGTTTCTCTTTTAATAAGATCAAAGTGATTACCAACAACATCATCTAACATATTTTGCAGAAGACTTGTAGCACATTTTTCAACATATCCATAATGATAAAATTCCATACCCAGAGAAAATTTCAGTAGCTGGCTAGTTTTCATATAAGCAACAACCATGGTCCAATATTCAAATCAATAACAATTTCAAACAGTAACAATTCCTAAACATCCTGAAAGGTAACACAAGAAACACATGTTAGTTGATTTTATTAAATTTAAACAATATATTTGGACTTCCCTATTATTTTATAATAAAGCTAAATAAAATAGGCTTACCTATTATTTTCTAATAAAGCTAAATAAAATATGTTTATTTGAGAGAATAATTTCGGCAAAATCACATAACAAATCATTTGTCGACGCGTTTCGAACCAATCAGTGTGGTTCATCTTCAGGACAACTTGTCCTGACGATGAACCACACTGGTTGGTTCGAAACGCATCGACAAATGATTTGTTATGTGATTTTGCCGAAATTATTCTCTCAAACAAGATTATGGATCACAGAAGTCTGAATTCCTTAAAAATATGCTTATGTTAATTAGACGTATATAATGATGAATAAGATTTTTTCATTTTTCCTATCCCTATACACGTATTTAATGTGACGTGTATAATCCTAATCCCACTCAATGATATAATCTTGACGAGTCATTCAAACTTTATGTGGGGATTATACGATTATTATAACTTGGAAAATCCTATCACTACTTTGCCACCTCGTATATAAGTAATAATTCATCACCTTACACCATTCTATTCCATTCCTTCTCATTTTCTTTTAGAAACCATTCTCTAGCAGTTCGAAAACGGTGCATTTTGAAGCTTAGGATTTCCAATATTATGGGTGTTGTCATCCAATTCGAACCAATGGGTGCAAAATTTTTTGGAACAATTTCAAAGATTTGAAAAAATTCAAGGACGTGATAAATAGGTGACAAGGGTATTTGCAAGAGCATTCCATGTAGTTGAAGTAGAGATTGAGGATGTTAGATTGAAGGTAACGTAATTATTCTTCACAGAAGCTAAAGGACTGCCAAGTAGAGGAGAAAATTGGTTTAAGTGCCAACCACCTAAAGATGATTCCTGGAGAACCTTACTTAAGATGATTCATGGACATTACAAGTTGGAAAAAGGTGATAACTATCTTGGCTTTTAAGAGGACGTGGAGGAATTTATTGTTCATCCTCCAAAAATTCATCACTTGTGAAAGCGTACAATACTATTCTTTTCTACCATATTATATTTTTGATGCACTTCATAAAGGGGAAAATCATAAATTTGGCCTATTATTTAATCAGTAGTTTAAAAAAGATGGAATTTAATACTCAAAGAAATTCTAGGAATATTGACAGGGGCCTCTATCACTCAAATTAGTCAAAATTATTGTAGAAGCAGAATTAAAATTAAGACATGGAAATTTGGAAAGCTTCTTGGTAAGAAATCATTTCAAAGTGTCATAATAAGAAGAGAATGTAAGAGGAAAAGAAAAGGAGTTAGGGTTTCAATTTCAAACCCTAACCCTTAGGAGGAAAATATAAGAATTGAAGAAATGTCAGCATAGGAGATAGAGGGAATTCTACAAATGGAGACAAAAATTAGTCCCGAAGAGCCAGAGGATCCAAAAGTATTAGAGGTTGAAGAGGTTTCTAAAGCAGAAGACACCCTAATTTCAGGACCATTTGACAAAGAAGAATCATTAAAGACAAATCATAAAAAGAAACAAAGTAAAAATCCAAGTAAGAAAAATTAGGAGGATGGCAATTTCAAAAGCAAGGAGAAAGTCAACAAGAGTAAACAAGAAGACTATGAAACAAGTTAAACATAATTCCATTGTTATACATGTACCTGGCAAAGGAGCATCAAAAGAAAAAAATCTAAGGAAATGGAGAATTAAAATAAAAAATATAAATATAAGAGGATTACAAGGAACATGACAAAGACAAAAACCCAGTTTCACCTAAAAATTTAGAAATTACAGAAGTGGAAGACTCAGAGCAACCACCAACAGTACTTGAAAGCAAAATCCCATAATTTGAAGAGATACAACAATAAGTATATGATGATATTGATTCTATGGAACAAGAAATATATAATGCAAAGGTAAAAGAACTCTCTAATTCCTAAACATTCCTTAAACATTGACACCCCAACACCTACCATTCATAGTCCTACACATGATGGTAATTTACCTTTTTCCATGGAACAAGACATCATCAAAGAATTGAAAGAAGAAATAATTGAATTGAAAATAATGTAAAAAAGGAAAATGAGGTTCTTAAGGAGTGAAATCATAAAATTATCAAAAGAATGTACTATTGATATCACAAGAATTCCAAGCTCAAAAATTTCAACAAAACACCTCAATGGAAAATCAAAAGTTTAAAGGAAAAAATGTTAATGAGAAATCCAAGGTGGTATGTTGCAATGAAGAAGAAAGGCGCCAAAAGTAATTCAGATACCCCGATCCAAGCATCTGAGACCATATTTTGAATCAAGAAGCTACCAAAATTTTGCAATTTCCAACATACATTCAAACATGAAACACCCTAAACATGGGAATGTTTGACCTAAGAATTAACACCTTTCTAATAGATTTCTGCCTTAGTTTTATCACTTATACCTTCATAGAAACCTTCATGAGTATCCTATTTTCACATCATCCTCTTAAATTTTACATGAACAAAGCCATTTTAGCTACAAAATCATAAAAAGTAACTCGATAACATTTCTATGGTTATGTACATTTTTATTTATAAAATTAAAATTGAACTAGTATGTAAAGATTGCAAAAATGGACAATTTCCACAACTCATGTGACAATGTGTAACCAAATCCAAGGTTCCTATGGTTCCTAGAGCAGGAAGACCAACTGAACCATATGAAAAAGTGTGAAACAATTCTAACATGGAATTCCATCTATTTGGCACAATAAAAAAGCCTTTGGAGGACCACTATATCTTGGTCAAACCTCCAATCAACTATTGTGTGGCATTAAGGCATAACACATTGGGAAAATTTCCTAGCAGTGGAACAAATTTAACCGAGCGAGTTTATCTTCTTCCAGATTTAGTGAGCTAAGGATTAACATGAGCAAGTAAGTAATTACGTGTCCAAACATGTCTTCATATGATGTAGTGAGTCGTCAGTGAATCATATGATGTAGTGAGTCGTCAGTGTATCATAGGAATTGTATGGAGAGTGTGATTTAATAATAGTAATTGTTGAAGGTTTTTTATTTCATTTTAAGGTGAATGAGGATATGTTGATTTTTATTTTTTATTTTTTTAATTGAGGATCTAGATTGATTCTCAAGGTAATAAGCTCAACATATGCTTAGTTTAAATGCTTATCAAGCGCTGGTTACAGAGTTTGTTAGGTTGCATTGACTTCTAATAAATTTAAAAAATTATATTCATGCCAAGTGACTCCTTGCCCACCAATTTCCTAGGGATTTGAGATCATTACAATTCTAATAAGTTCCTCCATGATAAGTTCCTCACTATTTTTTATAACATTTATTTATATATACACAAATTTTATTTAGCAAAATGGTCCATTACTTTTAATAGATTTAAAAAATTATATTCGTGCCAAGTGGCTCCCCGCCTACCAATTTCCTAGGGATTATAAGTTCCTCATTATTATTTATAACATTCATTTATATATAAGCAAATTTTATTTAGCAAAATGGTCCATTTTACAATAAAATGTGTAATCCTTTTTTTACTCAAGCTAAAATTGACCCATAACTTTTTTATACATGGACTGTTGCAATAGTTTTTTTTGTTATATTTATGGAGTTTTTGTCTATATCAACTCTATTAATATTTTTAATATGATTATACCAATATTTACATTACATTTTTAATTATTCAAATAAAAA
>APFE030858112.1:159181-172731 GCA_000404065.3 Pinus taeda
TTATTATTTTTAATTAAATCTTATGATTTAATTTAAGAAAATATCCCTTATTAATAAATAATTTCTCTTCATTCAAAATTAATCGTTACATTTTAACTATTGGAATTAATGGTCTCTACATTACACTTTCTCTATTTAATTTGTTAATTTGTTGCCAAGATTCGATTCTCCATCTTGTCCTGATGATGAACCACACTGGAGTTCGAAACACGTTGACAAATGCATTCTGATGTGATCATCTCTGAAAATTTTCTTAATAATCAAGGTGGAGGAGAGCTAAAGATAGATCCATCCAAGATGGAGGCCATCATGAAATGGGCAGTGCCTACTAATGTTTCTGAGGCTAGGATTTTCAATGGGGAAACACAATACATGAGGAAATTCATAGCTTCAGCTTCAACTACAGAAATGCCACTCTATGCCATAACAACAAGTGGCAAGAGTTTCTAGTGGGGAAAGGGCCGGTAGAGGGCCTTTTAGGAGCTAAAGAAGAAGATCAATCAAGCACTAGTTTTGGCCTTACCGAACCTATAACAACCCTTCAAAGTGGAGACATATGCGAATTGAATACTATGGGAGCGACATTGATGTAGGAAGGAAGGCATATATGCTATAATTATGAAGTACTTCATGGGGTAGTTCTTAACTACCCTAACTATGACAATGAACTCTATGCCTTGGTGCAAACAATGAAGAAGTGGAAGCACTATTTGATGGGAAAAGAGACAATAATCAATAGAGATCACGAGCCATTATAGTACCTACAAGCCCAGAGTAAGCTACATCATACCATGCATTACAAGTGGATGGGGTTTCTACAACAATTTCATTTAGTGATCAAGTATAAGAAGGGAAACACAAAAATAATGGCCAACATGCTTTCAAGGCCACCCACATCAAAGATCAAAACTTTGGGAACTTTGATGCACATGGAACCATTCACCCATGATGCATAGAGAGAAGAAAATTAGGAGGACGAAGACTTCAAGGAGGTGTTTCAGAAATTGTAGAACTAGATTCATGTGCATGATGGTGATAACATTGTTGACTACCATCTCCAGGATGAGTGACTCTACATGTTGGATAAGTTATGTGTTCCTAAAGGTGAGAATTTATAGCTAATCAGAGAGGCTCACACCTCTAATGTTATAGGGCACTTTGGTGTAGATAAGACAGTGGTGAACTTGCAGAGGTATGTGTATTGGCCCAAGATGCAAGAACATGTAGCTAGATTGGCAAGAGGATGCATGCTTTATTGTACCAGCAAGCCTAATAACAAGAAACAAGGTCTATATCACCCCTTACTTGTACCCACTCATCTGTGGGAAAGCATTTCCATTGACTTTGTGGGAGGTTTACCAACAAACAAGAAGGGACATACTACCTGCTCATGGTAGTTGATAAGTTCAACAAGATGAGTGTTTTGATGCCCTATGAAAAGACCATCAACAAGAAAGAAGCAACAAACTTATTCTTTGGACAGGTCTGAGTGTACTTTGGGATACCAAGGAGCATCATTTTAGATAGGGACATCAGATTTCTTAGTGAATTTTGGACTACATTATGGGAGATGATGGGCACGAAGTTGAAGAGGTATACAACATTCCATCCTTAGATAGATGGGAAAACATAAGTATTCAAAAAGACTTCGGTGCAACTTTTGAGGGGTTATAATTAGAAGCATTCAAAGACTTGGGATGAAAATCTGGTATATATACATCACTCTTATAACAAAGCAATCCACACTTCTACTAGTAAGTTACCATTTGAAACTTGTTTTGGATATTTGCCACCTTCATCTTTAGATATTGCATATGGGTAGAAAGGAGGAGAAAGGGAGGATCTTAAAGGGGATATCTTGAGGGTTGAAAAATTTATTAAGAAGATCAAACAGATCCATGTATAGGTACGAGATACACTACATAAGTCACAAGAAAAATTAAGGCCAGACATGATTAACGCACAAGAGAGAAGTTGTTCAAGGTGGAAGAGTTCAAAGTATGCTTACAATTGAACAAGGAGAAGATACAAAGTCTTGGTAAGAAAATCAAGGCTTTGCGACATGGTCCCTTTGAGAAACTAGAGAAGGTGGGAGATAATTCCTATAGCCTTAATATACCCCCATAAATGCACAGTTACTCAGTTGTGAATGTGGAGAATCTGAATCTATATGAGCCTTCCATGCTGGATCAGGAAGAGGAACATGTACTACCTTATGTGGAGGTTTTGGCACCAAATTCTTAGGCATAGTTGATAGAGGATAAAGTTTTGAATAAGAGGTAAAAAAATACAATACATGGGTAGCATGACCTTTGGTAGATTGGGTTAAAAGGACAACTTCTAGGCAGAGCTAAATGGTACACCCAAGAGAAGGTAGAGGAAAAGTTTCCTCACATCATTCAGTAGAATCTTTTGGGGACCAAAATCCTCCCAAAATGGTGAGGTGTGATACATATTGATCATTACATTTTTTTCATCCATCTCGATTCTTTTAGAGTGGAAAAAGTGGAGGAATAAGCTCATGGGACCATTTTTACCAGCTGGACCCAATTTGGAAAATCAAGGTCTAAAACCTTCCTAGAGCATTTTAAGGCATCAAATGATGCTTTTTTTAGGGTAAATTTTTTTGTTTTTTTATCCCAACAACTATTTTCATATTCAACACACAAATACCTTTCCAATGCCACAAGAATCACCTCAATCAAAGTTTGTATGCAAAAGTTATGCCACTCAGAAGTTAAACTTCCTGTTTTAACCACCATAATTTGAGAGGATGCCATGTTAACCCCCATTATTCTTGAAAAAGGGGATATCCACATGATTATGATGAATAAGGCTCTAGAAGATTCCATATTGTAACTATAGTTAATAGTTGAGGTAGTCAAACCTAACTACTAGTAGGCTATCGAACTGTGTTATAATTAGGTCACTAGGAGGAAAAGGGGTTCCATTATTTCTAAGTGCATTTGTTCCATACATGAGGAAAAAAAGACGAGAGTGATAGGAGATATAACACATAGAGGGTATTTTTGCACTATAGTATCCCATGAGTCACAGGCCATACTTCTTTGTACTCACAACCATTTTTTATTTAGAGAAAGAGAGTAAAGTGACCTCAACTTCTAGTTTGATTTTCTCCTAAAATGGTTTCCCAGGTCATATCTTCTGTCAATTGTGTGTTATATCTACTACAAAAAACCCCCAAAATTTTTGACATCTTTAAAAATTTAGAGCCCCTTAGGTTGAAATTTCAAAGGAATGAGTTTCTCAAATTCTTTGAGTTTCTTCTACCTAGCAAATGTTGTGTAAAAGCATCATCACATTTTGCATCAAAATGTTGTAACCAAGCACAATCACATTTTTTAGTCACATTCTACTTGTCACACTTCTACAAGCAAGTCACAATCGTATTCTGCAAAGTTAACTTGCACTAAGAAAACCCTTCACATCACCTTAACGCTAATCACAATTCATATCACAAGTGTGCATTTATTGCATTTACCTTCACATGTGTGCGTAAAAATTATATAAGGAATTCACCCTCCTATTCACTTTCATTCTACCTTTGAGCTCAGAGTACTCCACACAAAATATTACTACAGATCTCTCAATTGCCATTGCGAGTTGCAATTGCGCCTAAGCGTCAGATCTAGGTAGCACCACACCTTCTCTTTAATTTTTGTGATTACTGATGGGCCTTAAAATTATATACAAAGGGCCATCTAACCTTTCCTAGGCACATAAAGGCTACATTAAAATCTCTCCTTTTGCACTTAATAATTTTTTTCTTAGCTTTAATAAGTTCTTAGGAAGGTTTAGAGATGATTGCATATTATGTGCCTAATATTATTTATTTTTGTAGAATATTGTGAGAATATTGGGCAGATTCTAAAGATTTGGAAGATGAGATAATCTAGGGAATTTATCCCTATTACAATATGGACCAAGATTCGATAATAAATGAACATGATATTATGAAATTATTTAATATATTCTAGAGATTCAATGATTAAGAAAATCTAGGAATTTGCTCCCTGTCATTTAATGAATATTCCTATTGCTGGGGACTAGATCCACTATTTGAGGGATTTTTTAGGGGAAATCAATCCGCCTTCCAGGGAGGCTGATTCCCTGTCATTGTGTATAACTACCAATTTGAATTAGCCTCTAGAGGTTAGAAGTTTTCGTCTTTTTTATGAAGAACACTTGATATTCAACAATTTTACTTCCACCTCCAGCAATGATGTACTTGATTTGTTCTCAGTCATGAAATATAACTTTATTTTCAACTTCTAAAGATTTGTTTCCTTCATGGGACTCATCATCTCCTTGGGCCGGGCCATCCCAAGATCCTCAAAGTGCTGTTGTGTACCATTTATTTTATTTCTCTTCATTTTCATCACTTCTTTGCCTAGTTCCTAGTTTGCGTTGCTGAGTTTACTATTCATGCTCCATTTGATGTAGGTCAGATTAATCAATAATTGAAGTAATATTGTTCTTATTTCATTTAAATAGTTACAAGTGTGATTTACTCTTCTCATATCTTTTGAAGGTCCTCTTCATCATTGGAATTCCTAGATTAGTTTAATAGCTCATAGTTTGGAATTCCTTGTTTTCTTAGTAGTAATTTTCTACTGGATTTTAGCACGTGTTAATGAAGATATTTCTAGTTGTTTCAACTTGGATTGGGTCCTAAAAAAATTCAACTTAATAATTTTTTTCATCCCACAACATTTTCACTTGATTAGCTTAGGAATTTGGTTACTTAGATTGACTTTCTAGTTCATTCTTCTAAAATTTCAGGTTTTAGTAATAAATTTCTATTAAATTTTATGATTCAAATTTGGATCCTTAAACTCTCTTAAAGCTACCTGAACTCTGTAAAAACTCATACCGAAGTTTAAAGTCTTATGGATGTCGAATCCTATTAGAAATAACATTTGAACAACGACAATTTGCAGCCAGCATAGAGCAACGAGGACCTTGGGTCAAAGTACGCTGACCGAGGCCCATGGAGACCACGCAGTGGTGCAAACTAGCAATTAGGAAATCCAGATCAGGGAACAGAGGTTGTTTCTAATGCGCGAGCGCTAATCGCGCATCACAGGGCCAAACCGCTCGAGAAGGAAAAGCCCTGAGCGCACGGTCACAAGGGAACCCAAAAACCATGGGAAAAGTGCTGAAATGATAGGTGGGTCCCGCACTCCAAAATTGACGGAATATCGGAGGCGTTTTGGGCGGTAAGCAGGTTTGTCAGAGGACCCAACAATGCCATACAGTGAATGACACGTGTCTAGCGGATGAGAGAGAAAATCACTCTCATTGTGGGCTAACGTCTGAGCAAGTAAATTGCGTGATAAGAGCGATAACCATCGGATCTGAAGGCCCCAGATCTAACAACGGAGATTGCACCTAATGGGAGACCGGATTTGGAGGGAGAAAATAAGCCTCGACACATAAATATTTGAAGGCCGACATGGATGATGAGTTGGCAGAGATTCGTGTTTCATGGGCATTCTTGGAGTAAATAGAAATAACGGCCGTTTCAAACGATAAAGTGTTTCCGGTGAGCCTGACACTTATCTGTTATGAAACAAGTGGCCACTTCTTTGTGAAGTGTTACAGTGATGATGACGCATAGCAGGGAATTCTAGAGGACAGAGGCAGGTGATCCAAAGAGCTGGGAGAGGAAGTGAATAGTCATGAGACGGATTGGCGTTAAGCCACGAATGGATAGAGAGTAAAAGGAGAGGAAAAGAGAGCAACTGCAAGCAGTAAGTAGACCTGGAAGCAAAGAAACCAGAGCCGAGCTCACTGTAACAACCAGAGCTGAGAGCCAGAACCAGAGCCCGAGCCATAGAGGCAGAGCTAGAGTCAGAGCCACAACTAGAGTTGCAGCTAGAGTTGAGAGATAGAACTAGAGCTCGAGCCACAGAGCCAGAGCTAGAGTCAGAGCCACAGCTAGAGCCGCAACCAGAGCTGAGAGCCAGAACGAGAGCCCGAGCCACAGAGCCAGAGCTAGATTCAGAGCCACAACTAGAGCCACAGCCAGAGCTGAGAGCTAGAACCAAAGCCAGAGCCATAGAGCTAGAGCCACAGCCAGAGCTGAGAGCTAGAACCAAAGCCAGAGCCATAGAGCTAGAGCTAGAGCCAGAGCCACAGCCAGAGCAAGAGCTAGAGCCAGAGTTAAGAGCAAGAGCTAGAAAGCCGAAGAGCTCTAAGAGCCAAGGGATAAGATGGTGTTCTGAGCCCAATGTTCCTATATAAAAAATTGGAGTTAAGTGTATCACTTGTAAAAGAATTGAAGCCATAATATCAGAGAGCCTAATCGAGTTGATTAGAGCTCAAGGAGACGTAGCCCAAGATATCAGGGTAAACTCCATATTATATTGTTGTCTTATGTGTTTTTTTTTACTGCTGCTTCAACTACTGTTATCTGCATTTATATATCAGTTTAAGTACCTTCCCATATCAGCACAAACAACAGATTTTAAAGTAAATAATCAGCTGAAAACAAATACAAGCATACACCCATATTTTCAAGCATTTCTTAATTCCACAGGTTAATCATTAAGACTTGGGAAAATTTAAAGCTTTGGAAGTGGGAGAGGTTCTTGTAAGTTAGACCAGAAGCCTAAGAGCCCCATTTTCAGATTAGGTGGTATAAGAGCTTAAGATTAATTAACCCCACCTTCAAAGAATGTCATAACAGAATACTTGATTGACAGGGCAAAGATTGCTTGTCTGAAAGGTGTTTTGACAGTCAAGGATTGATTGCCTCATTGATTGTATGCTTGGTTGCAGAGTGACTATTGTTTGAGTTTGCAAAGGTGAAGGGAAATCTATTGAAGGCATTCTTCTATCCCAGAGGACCTCAGGGCAATCCTTGAGGTGCAAAAGGTTGTTGCAAGAGGTTACTGGATAAGCTCTTTAATAATCTTGTTTGAAGTTCTTTTATGCATTTTGAAAATGACAACTTCTACAAGTGAGTCAAATTCTTCTTTCTTCACAAGTTCCTTTAATGGGGACATCAAGCAAAACTTTTCCACCATGATGGATATGGTGAGAGAAATGTATGAGGATGGAAGGAAGAGCAGCATACTTAGAGAGTAGTTGAATTCCGTGGAGGAAGAGAAACATATGCTTTCTGGCAAATTGTAGGAAATGGAGATTCAACTTCATATTGCAAATATGAACCTGAAAAGGAAGCATGAGTTGGAGTCACAACCCTTTGTTGCAAAAGAAGCCTTAGCCAGGTATCAACTTGAAGAAGAGGTAAACCATTCCTGTTTGTCTTTAAATTCTTCTAAGAATGCTTATATTGGTTCTTTTGAAAAACATACCAGAGGCATAGGTTCCAAGCTAATGTCCAAGATGGGCTATGAGGGAAAAGGATTGGGCAAACATGCACAAGGTATTGTCGAGCCAATAATGGTTGAGGAAAGGCCTAAGTATTTGGGTCTTGGCTATGGACAGTCTTATGGAGAAAGTTCCAAAGATGCCATGAAGGCCATTGAAACAGTTCCAAAAAGGAGTTTCATTGTAGGTCCTCTACCTCAGAAGTGTGAGGACTGTATTAAGGAGGAATGCAATAGCTCGGAACATTATTTGCATGATGGAGGTGTTAAGAAGCACATACTTGAACCAGAGGGTTGTGGAAACTTTGACAACCTTGAAGAAACTGACGGTATTCCAAAGGGAGCCACTTCTTCATTTGCTTCACCTCCTCATGTAGGAAATAAAGGTGAAAGAGGTAGGTATAAATCTGGTTCTAAAAACATTCCTTTTGATTTTGTAAAGCATGGAAAAAGAATTGCATGTTACTTTTGTGGTTTGGATAACCATTATGTTTCTATGTGTTGGAAGATGATGACCACATACAGGAAACTTTTGAAGGAAAAGAAGCAAGCAGCCAAAGGTCCAGGGACAAGGCAAATCATGCTGTCAAAAGGATACACATGTGTTGCACTTACTTCCATAAGCAAGGGCATCTTAATGAAAGGTGTTGGACTTTGAATCCAACACTGCTTCCACCAAAGCTAAAGGAGAAGGTGGAAAAAAGAAAATGGCAGGCATGGAAATAAAGATTCCATGATTGATGTGGTTCGGGATGATTCACATATTGATGCTGATGTGAAAACAAAGGAGGGACCTTTGAAATGGATTGGTAAGAAATAGTTAGAATTCTTCTCCAATTAAGACTGCATGTCCTTTTATGCATATGTTTGCATTTCTTTGTGGAATAAATGCAAGTTGTAGGATCTTACCGAAATGGTATATAGAAAGAAGTTGAGTCGGAAACTCACTTTATTGCTGCAACAATATGTTCATTTCAGCTTCAAAAGTACAATGTACTTAAGCAAAAGTTGATAGATGAAATGCATGCATGAGCATGAGATGCATGTGATGTTGGCTTGGGAGAAGTTAACTTGGTCTCTAAAATGGAGATGAGGATGAAGTGTTTCATCTTTTGGAAAAGAGTCCTAAAGTTCTTTTTCCTACATGCTTGACTTGAAGGGTCATTTGCTGTAAAGGCATGTTTTATTGGCTTGTTATCTAGCTAATCATTTGTATGCAGATATAAGACATGGAAGGGTTCACAAGATGTGAAATCTGTTTCTTTGTTGAAGCAGGAGTTAGCCCATGCAATTGTTGTTTGTATGCCTGCTGTTGTTAACAATTGTTGTTGGCAACTTTTCAAACAGGTACAAATGAAAGTTTTGTGGAGCGATGTACTTCACATTTGTTTGAGCCACCTTGGATGAAGGATCAAGGCAAAGAAGTTCAAACTACCTTCTATAGACTTCACAACAGAAGTTCTACATGAAGTTAAGGAGGAAAAAATTTCTTCCCGAGACGACCAACCCATCCAAGAAGGAAAGTGGTCAGAGATTTTGGTTCAGAGGCACTATGCAAAGGCAAGTGTAGGGAGGCTGAAAGAAGAGGGTGTTGTTACTCTCATTTACTGTTTAGATCAGTATATCAGTCTTTTGATGGACCAAAAGTTCTTCTAGTGGGAAGGCGTGATCCAAATTTGGATCCTTAAACTCTCTTAAAGCTACCCGAACTCTATAAAAACTCATATTGAAGTTTAAAGTCTTATGGATGTCGAAGCCTATCAGAAATAGCCTCTGAACAATGACAATTTGCAGCCAGCATAGAGAAAGGAGGACCTTTGGTCAAAGTACGTTGACTGTGGCCCATGGAGACCGTGAAGTGGCACAAACTAGCAATTGGGAAATCTAGATCAGGAAACAGAGGCTGTTTCTGATGCGCGAGCACTAATCGCGCATTGCTAGGCAAAACCCCTTGAGAAGGAAAAGCTCCGAGTGCATGGTCACAAGGGAACCTGAAAACCGTGGGAAAAGTGTTTAAACGACAAGCAAGTCCCGTGCTCCAAAACCAAGCTCCAAAACCGTGCTCCAAAACCGGCGGAATATCAGAGGCGTTTCGGGTAGTAAGCGGGTTTGTCGGAGGAACCAGTGATGCCATACAGTGAATGACGCATGTTCGACGGATGTGAGAGAAAAATGCTCTCATTGCGGGCTAACGTCCGAGAAAGTCAACCGTGTGATAAGAGCGATAACCATCAGATTTGGAGGTCCCAGATCTAACGGCTGAGATTGCACCTGATGGGAGACTGGATTTAAAGGGAGAAAATAAGCCACAATGCATAAAGATTTGAAGTTCAACGTGGACAATGAGTTGGCAGAAATTCATGTTTCACGGGAATTATTGGAGTAAATGGAAATAACAACTGTTTCGAATGGTCGAGTGTTTCCGGTGAGCCTGACACTTATCCGTTACAAAACAAGTGGCCACTTCTCTATGAAGCATTACAGTGATGATGATGTAGAGCAGCGAATTCCAGTAGACAGAGGCAGGCGATCCGAAGAGCTAGGAGAGGAAGCGAATAGTCATGAGACGGATTGGCGTTAAGCCACGAATAGACAGAGAGTAAAAGGAGAGGAAAAGAGAGCAGCCAGAAGCGGTAAGTATACCTGGAAGCAGAGAAACTAGAGCCAAGCTCACTGTAATAGCCAGAGCCACAGCCATAGTTGAGAGTTAGAACTAGAGCTTGAGCCACAGAGCCAGAGCTAGAGTCAGAGCCACAGCCAGAGTCGCAGCTAGAGTTGAGAGCCAAAACTAGAGCTCGAGCCACAGAGCCAGAGCTAGAGTTAGAGCCACATCCAGAGCCACAACCAGAGTTGAGAGCCAGAACTAGAGCTCGAGCCCAAGCCACAGAGCCAGAGCTAGAGTCAAAGCCATAGCCAAAGTTGTAGCCAGAGCTGAGAGCCAGAACTAGAGCCAGAGCCACAGAGCCAGTGCTAGAGTCAGAGCCATAGTTAGAGCAAGAGCTAGAGCCAGAGCTAGAAAGCTGAAGAGCTCCAAGAGCTAAGGGATAAGATGGTGTTCTGAGCCTAATGTTCCTGTATAAAACATTGGAGTTAAGTGTATCACTTATAAAAGAATTGAATCCATAAGCTCAGAGAGCCTAATCGAGTTGATTAGAGCTCAAGGAGACATAGCCCAAGATATTAGGGTGAACTCCATATTATATTGTTGTCTTATGTGTTTGTTTTTACTGCTGCTTCAACTACTGTTATATGCATTTATATATCAGTTTAAGTACCTTCCCATGTTAGCACAAACAACAGATTTTAAAGTAAATAATTAGCTAAAAAAAAATACAAGCATACACCCATATTTTCAAGCATTTCTTAATTCCGCATTGGTTAATCATTAAGACTTGGGAAAATATAAAGCTTTGGAAGTGGGAGAGGTTCTTGTAAGTTAGGCCAGAAGCCCAAGAGCCCCATTTTGAAATCATTTTATCACATGTTAATGAGCTTATTTCAAGTTTATTCCACTTGGATTGAAGCCTAAAAACCTCCAAATTAATATTTTTTTTACCTCATAGTATTTTCACTTGATCAACTTAGGCATTTGGGTGCTTAGATCAACTTACTAGTTCACTGTTCTACAAATCTCGCAAGGTTGCAAGAAACCATTAGTTTGACTTTCCCCTTATGCAAGATGGGATACTTGTTACATGTGAATTTGTCACCATGAAACTCGATCAGTTTATGGGTCTTTTTATCATTCGTGAACATGTTTGAACCAACTCCCTCAGAAGTCAAACAACCCAAAATATTTTGAAGTAGATGATAAATTTGGGGAAAAAAACTGTCACACCTTGTTAAGTTCCACCTGCGTCAATTTTTCTAGAATTTCCTGCACATGCGCTGAAATTAACTATAAGAATAGTGCAGAGCTACACTCTATCTGCCACTATAAGCCCGCGCAGGTGAATTCTAGAAAGTAAAAATAAAAATTACATTCTAGAAACATAGTTGGCTGAATATTTCCCAACTAAAAGCTTCCAAGTGATGACTATTCGAAATTTAACCCTTAGATGATGCATCTTCATCCCTAGTCCAGGTGGATGTTGGTGGCCACCCACCTATCCCATTTGGACCCCCACAACTGTCTCTTTCAGTCTTTTCAATTTCCTAAATTGTAGCACAGTTTACTATTTTTAGCAGTTTTTTTGGGTCCTAAATTTCTAGAGCCATTTTGAGGCCCTAAATGACGTTTTTTGGGAAATATGGGGGCAACATGGGTCCATGGATTGATGTTTCCCTTTTGAAAGTGGTAGTGCTCGGATAGGTCTTTCTAACGAGCTATTGTACATGTCAAACGAAGATCATATGCCAAAGTTACGACCCCGGGAAATTGATGTACCAATTTACCCAAACAGGGCCCACAATTCGGCGTTTCATCTTCTGGGGTTAGGATTTGGGATGTGAAGGGTTTTCCATTCTTTCTCAACAATAAATAGGCCTTCAAGCCTCATTGTAAGATAGTACAGAGGCATGTCGCCGCTACATCTCTTCTCAGAGATAAGCTACCATCGCCCTAGCTGGTTTATTTCCATTACTGTTTGTAAGAATATTTCAGTTTTTACATTAATGAAATGAAGTATTATTTTTGCTGCATATCCTTGTTTATGGTTATCTCTATAATTTGTTGCATTCCTATTTATATCTGGATCAGTGGTATCAGAGCGGTCTGTTTTTTCTCTATTTTTCTTTTTATGTCCCCAACGAGGCCGGGAAATAAGGAGTTAGGGCTTGAACTGGTCGAACCTTTGCAAGACCAGCCTCGCAAATCTTGACGGCCTCCCATGGCGAATGAAAAGAAAGATGAGGGGGCAGGGGATCCTATCAAAATCTTGCTCGAAGAAGCCCTCGAGCGACAAAGGAACGTGATGATGGATAGCTTTGCCCAGATCCTTCAGTAGCTACCGAAAGGTGACACATCGGCTTCCAGTAGCTACTCTAGAAACGCCACGCCTTTTAAGGTACAAGTTAATTTTGAAATCCCCATATTTGAGGGTAAAATAGACGAAGATGTCGTAGATAAATGGTTAAATCTACTAGAAGGATCTTTTTTTGTTCATGAATTTTCGAGTCGGGAAAAGATTGTTTTTTCTCTTCTCAAAGCAGCCCCCCACATTAAGGACTGGTGAGAAACCTACTGCGAGCAGAAGAATGAAAGTATAGGCTCACTATTTTCAGCTGCACCCACCTGGGATTCATTCTGGGATGCCATCAAAGAGCAGTACTACCCTGTCAAAAGCTACGAGGACAAATACATCAGATGAACCACATTGCGGCAGGGGCGGGACCAAGATGTGTCAGAGTTCACAAACATCTTTCATACCTTTCGCACACAGTTGGGCATCAAAGATTCTGATATGCATTTGGTACTCAAATACCACGACTGCCTACATAGATACATCCAGGAAGAGATGGAGTTCCTAAACATCTCCTCGCTCGGCACAATGTACCGATACGCTGTCAAAATCGAGCAAAAGTTCAAACAGAAGAAGCGAGACTTTAGATATGCAAATCCGAAGCCTAAAGGACAAAGCCAAGGTGGGGTGACCCAAGACAACTCGTTGAAGCCACAAGAAAAGAACAACACCACAAAGCCAAAGAAGGACACAGGAAAGTGGTGTGAGTTCCACAAGAGTCCCAATCATAACACAAGTGAGTGTTGGACCAAGAAGTCGCTGGTGGCCGAGTTGAAGGCTTCTAAATCAGATGCATGTTCCAACCCTAAGCTAGAACCCGACAAGGGGAATGGCAAAGGGAAGCAGATCATTGATGCGGATCCCAATGCCACTGTTGCCACCACCAAGATCCAGAAAAATGAGCCCGAAAATCCAGAGGAAGGGGAGCATCTTTTCCACACACAGATGTGGGTGAAGGGTTCGTCACTGCAATTCATTGTCAACAGTGGCAGCCAAAAGAACCTCATTTCAGTAGAGGTCGTGAAGCAGTTGGGCCTACCGACTACACCACACCTGCAACTGTATAGTATCGGGTGGCTTCATGAAGGACGAGATCTCAAAGTTCACCAGCACTGCCACCTTCCCTACAACATCAAGCCCTTCATATACGAGGTATTGTGTGATGTTACACCTCTAGATGTTTGTGATGTACTATTAGGCCAACCATACTTGTGGAGGCGACATGCTGTGT
>APFE030858112.1:172781-217628 GCA_000404065.3 Pinus taeda
ACATGCTGTGTATGAGTCAAGGCCTCGTGCTGTCATTATTTCTTTGGATAATTCATTATACAAGATACCGGAGGTAGCCCCACTTACTGCCACTTCTTTGATCACTGCCAAGAAAGGCAGCAAGCTCATCTCCCAGACTACGAAATTCATTTTCTGTCTGTTTCGCTCCCAAAGTAAGGGGAAGATTGTTGCTACATCCATGACCCCTGTAGAGGATTCCCCCATGCAGCAGCAATAGCAAAGGGATACGGTCATGAGAGAACCCAGGAACAACTTCTCCTCACCCACAGGGGTACCACACAAGTTTCAGGTGGGCGACAAAGTTTGGTTACATCTATAGAGAGAACGCCTTACCAGAACCCATCAAAAACTTAGACCACTCCGACATGGTCCTTACACCAGTGCCAAGGCTGCGGGCAACAATGCTTTGAAGCACAACATTCCTCCATTCTTTCACTTGCACCGAGTGTTCAATGTGAACCGTTGTCGACCATGCTTCCCACCATTTCTGGACACATCTGAGATTGCAGAACAGCTTACCAAAGACCGAGCTCAGCTGCAGCTTCCTCATCTTAGGGAGGAACTCAACGTAATGGGGACCATTGCTTCCTAAGGGGGGATGAATGATCCAGGTGGATGTTGGTGGCCACCCACCTATCCCATTTGGACCCCCACAACTGTCTCTTTCAGTCTTTTCAGTTTCCTAAATTGTAGCACAATTTACTATTTTTAGCAGTTTTTTCAGGTCTTGAACTTCCGGAGTTGTTTTAAGGCCTTAAACGACGTTTTTTGGGAAATCTGGGGCAACATGGGTCCATGGACCAATGTTTCCCTTCCCAAAGTGGTAGTGCTTGGATAGATATTTCTAACGATCTATTGCACGCGTCAAACACAGATCGTATGCCAAAGTTACGACCCCGAGAAATTGATGTACCAATTTACCCAAACGGGGTCCACAATTTGGCGTTTCATCTTCTAGGGCTAGGCTTCGGGATGTGAAGGGTTTTCCATTGTTTCTTAAAGATAAATAGGCCTTCGAGCCTCATTGTAAGACAGTTCAGAGGCATGTAACTGCCACATCTCTTCTCAGAGATAAGCTACCATCGCCCTAGCTGGTTTATTTCCATTACTGTTTGTAAGCATACTTCAGTATTTTACATTAATGAAATGAAGTATTATTTCCATTGCATATCTGTATTTATGGTTATATCTGTAATTTGTTGCGTTCCTATTTAAATCCGGATCAATCCCTTTTCTCATGGTAACATAATCCCTCAATAAAGGAGTCTCATCCTCCTCTTTTGGATCTGAAACTTCCCCCTCTTGGCCTATAAAATGACTAGAGGGTAGAAGGATTAAGGAGGTCAAAACTCAAAGAAGACAAACTTATGTTGTTGGTTTGAGATTACAAATCTTGTCATCTAAGGAGGAGATTGAAGGCATTTGGGAGGGACCTCATAGCGTCAAGGTGAAGGTTGTGAGGCTCCTCTTAATCTTTGATTAATAAAAACAAACAATTTCTCCCATTGATTTGTATTATTGCAATAATGAATGGTTTACAATTCTTTATAATGTTTATTAAGGAAAATTCAATTCCTAATTTCCTTGATCACTAGGTTAAGTTGTTTGGATTATTATATCACATGTGCTTTTGATCCTTTTATGGTCGATGTTTGCAGGTCTTATCAAGCATTGAAGAGTCACATCGAATCACAACAAGGTATCCTCATCGAGAATTTCATGAAATGGGGAAGAGGCTCATCCACTAGCTTTAATTCTTATAATTCAAACAAGTTTAACTTAGGGAAAGAGTCAGTGCAATTGTCTTTCTTGTTTCTAGATTCTGTCAAGGATCTAGGGAGATCATTCTTGTCTGTAAGAGGGATTTGTCCGGTGTAACAAATTGGCGACTCCGCTGGGGAACATCTTTGTTCTCGTTTTTTTCCTTAGTTTTTCTTTTTGATTTATCCAGACCCGAGTCTTTATAAATTAATGGACTTTTAGATCTGAGTGGTTGATTTTTTTTATTTTTATTTTTTTACTTTTTCTTAAGTTTTTTCCCTTGCGTTATTTCTGTTTGCTAACAGAGCGCAATTATGCGCCCTTTTTTCCATAACAGTTCTGATTTTCTAGAAATGTCATTATATTTGTTTGGATTGTGTTGTGTCTCTTTTGAACTCAATTGATTACTTTGTTAATGAATTTTTGAGAATTAGGTCTTTTTGAAAGAATTACTTAGGGTTTTGCCTAGTTGAATTGTTGATTGATCAAAACAAGATAAATTGTCCTTTTGCTTATGATATTCTTATTTTGTTCTGTCAAATACACTGGTTAAGCCTTAGTTGTTGCTTATTTGTAGTCAAATTCATTTTGAATTGCAAATTAGGATTTTTTAAGACCTGGTGCTTTTGTGAAGGAATTGTAGCCATTTTTGCTTGTTAAAGGAAATTGTTGCTTTCATCTTGGAAAATTTTCGCAATTCCACTGTTATTATCATTAAATCAAAGCATTCATAGGGGAAAACATGTTTTCTCCAACTCTCTTGATTGATTTATGTGTTCTTGAACATTTTGAGTGATTAGAGATAAAGAGTATGTTGACTTATTTGATGTTTAGGGAAATATGGAAATTGGTTTGTTAACTGCATTTTCATTACATTATAGTGAAATTGGTTGCTTTATAAAATTGGAATAGTTTTGAGTTTTTGCATTTCCTTTCTCAAAAAATCGAAGAAACTCTTTCTTTTCTCTAAATAGGATTTCATCGAATTTGAAAGTTGCTATTGCATTTTAGATTTCATTAAGATTTCAAGTCATGTCATAACATCATAAGTTTCACCTTCATCGCCCATTGAGTAAAGAACATCTTAATAATATGGTGTTAATTAAAATTCATCTAGAATTTTACATTTTTTAGGGCTCTTGTCACCTACAGTAGCTTAAGTGTAGGGCTTTGGAATAGGGAAGGAAGTAAACTTAAGAAAGCTACAAATGAACAGAAGAATCTTGAGTTAGGGAGAGAAAATCCAATTATTTATGTTTTTCTCTGGGAAGCTCTTCTTATACATGAGTTAAACACGAGATCGTGTCGAATCTGGTGAAGTCATTGTACCCACTTCATTTCCCTAGATATAGTTATTTTCACGTATTAGAATGGTACCGAAAGGTACTTGGGGTCACTTGAAAATAAACCTCCAATAGATCATGTGGAGGAGCCTTCAAGGGGATTGATCTTGTTACTCTTCCCTTGCGTGTACGTCCAATCTATGATTGTCCCCCCAGGTAAAATTGTTTTATTTGGTAAAATTTGTGACTATAATCCTAGGGCTCTACCTAAGGTGACGACAAAGGGAATTTCCTGCTGTACTTGGAATAGACGTTGACTAGACTCAGTTGGATTTTTTGGAGGGTAATCTTTGCTCGAGATGGTTTATAGCAAAGTTACTTGCACCAGATTGTTTCTTTAAGCAGGTTGTCAGGGTAACTGGTTCCAAGCACTCATTTCTATAAATATTTTCAGCTTGATCACTGCGATGTTGGATTTCATTGGCAACTAGTAACTATTGATCTCTGTGAAGTGTCAGTTTGTATGGTTTGAACTCCTAGATATTTAGCGCGTGTTACTTTCGATGTTGTTTTTTACTTTTTAGAGACTTTAGGTGTAATTTAGATATTGTGTAATTGATCAATTGAAAATTTTTCATTGTGGTGGAATTACCAAGACAATCATGTAGAATACTCGGGGATCCCCATGAGTATACATCGAGTAAGTTAGAAAAGATTAAAGCCGAAAAATCTAAATCATCAGGATCAGGAACTGTAGCAGAAACTGAAACCTCTACTATTATAGAATATGATGTAAGAGGAATTGAAGTTAATCAAAAGATAACATCTACTATTTTAAGCCTTGGAGTAACAAAAAATGAATTTGTTCAAAATCAGAGATTAACATCACACTCAGAAGGAACTAATTTACAAATTACTGAACTCGTTCAAACTGAATTAGATACTGGAGACTTTTCAGATACAAATCCCATTTTTGAACCAGATATTGACGAACCTGAGTCTGATATTTTTGAGCCTGAGTTTCATACATCTACTACAACGCATATTCTAGATCCTCCACTTCCACTGCATGTGAAACTCATTATTACTGATAGTCTCCCTCCTAGTCTTGTTTCAGATGAAGAGGAAGAGCCCATAGTTTCTACCAGTGAACCTATAGATATCTCAGAGTTTTTGTTTAGATCTCTTCACCCTGACCCTTGGTATTTTACACCTTGAACTTTTTAGGACAAGGGATTCTGCGATACACGACTCCTTATTATACCATACTAGGTTTTGACTGGTCTATGATGGCTTCTAGAAGTACCTCATCAAACACATCTATGTTTTCTACTTCTCTGGAGTCAACATTGTATGGTGGTTTTCTACCACCTGGATATCACTCTCTTGTAGGAGCTTATTTAGGAGCTTCTTCCTCGAGCTCATCTTCAAACATGTCAGCTGGTGTAATTAAACGTACCAATGAAGGTTTGACATCTGAACAATTTATTAATATGATTTTTGGTAATGTTGGTAATCCACAAACCAACCCAATAGGTGGTTATTACTCGCCTAGGGGGCAACCGTCGTATCCTCCACCTGGAGGACAACCTTTCGATGGGTCTTACCCTACAGCTGGGGGCAACCCTTTCCAGGAGTTACCATAATTATGCTCAAATGCCTCAAACCGGTTTTGGTC
This sequence comes from Pinus taeda, assembly GCA_000404065.3. NCBI lineage: Eukaryota > Viridiplantae > Streptophyta > Pinopsida > Pinales > Pinaceae > Pinus > Pinus taeda. Next base: position 177,525 of record APFE030858112.1, read on the forward strand.
GTCCTATTATGCCTCAACCCACTGTTGGAATGCCTTACCCTAGATTGAATACAATCTGGAACCCTTCGTTAAATCAACAGTCAATTGTAGTTGCTTCTCAAGTGCCTTTGTATCAAGCTGTTCAACCTCTTGGACAACCTATACAACAAATACCTTTTCAAGGTATGCCTTTTCAAGTCCAACCCAATGTCTAGGTTAATCCATCGACACCTACCCAACAACCACTTCGGCATCCTGTCTCGAGTACTCCTCAAACCTTGGTACAGTCTGCTATACCAACGATTGTTCATAACCCAGGTTCAAGTTCACCTTAAACTCCCATTCCAGGAGTATCACAGGGAACTGTCCCACTTATATCATAAGTTATGGTGCAACCCCTTGTCCAGTATTTACCTCAGGTATTTGGTTTTAAATCCATTTCTACAATTCCGTCAATACCCCAAATACCTATTTTATAGCCTAACGTCCCATATATACAAGTACCGTTTCAAGGGCCACCTTTCCAAGGTTTACCCCAAAGTCAGTTTGCTCAAGGTCCACCTTTTCAAACTTAATTTCTCCAAGGTCAACCTTTGAAAAATCAACCCTTTCAAGGATAGTTCATTCAAGGTAAAATGGGTTAGAGTCTCCCATTTCAGAATCATCCATACCTAGGTCATACATTTCAACAACCTATACAACCGCAATATGGTATGGCTTATCCTGGATATCTAGGAAGTATGTAGATTCCAACTGCTCAGACTATCCCAAAATATCCTGGGTATCCTCGTCCCCGTATGGGACTCGTCCCTTAGGGTTATTAGTATCCATATCATGATCCTAGCCACCAGTTGCCCTTCATTGCAACTTTGGATTTTCCTGACCTCTCTCAGTTAACTAATGATCCACTTTTTTATTTACCATTTTGGCCAGCCATTCCTACTAAGTTGCTTAGTGATATTCCTAAGTTTGAAGGTAAGTTAGGCGAAGATCCATCCAACCACGTTATGACCTATCATCTTTGGTGTGCGTCCAACTCATTAATCAATGATTCTATTAGATTTCAACTTTTTCAATGAACCTTAACTGATTCAACAACCAAATGGTATGTAGAATTGTTGTGCACTTCCTTCGACACATTTAATGCCCTTGCTACAACTTTTTTGACCCATCTTCAGTTTCCCATTCGATATGATAATCGAATTGAACTTTTAACTTGCTTGAAGCTTTCAATGTCAACCCATATCTTAGATCATATTCATGAATGGAGACGAAGATGTCACCTGGTTAAAGTTTACATTCCAGACCAGATTTTGGCCCAATGGTTCATAAAATCTCTTTTACCTGTAATAACTGAAGATTTGGCCAAAGGGGGTGTTGTAACTAAAGAGCAAGTAATTTCTCGTGCTCAATACCTTGATCTTGTTTATACTCAATCTAGTACTTTGTGTGAAAAGATCCTAGATTTACCTCGACATAGTCAAAATAAAACAACCCTTATATGATCACATGTCGCAGATGGCATGATTGGTTATGTGAGCCAAAAATATAAGAACAAAATTAAAAATTCTAAGAACAATCAGATTTCAAATCTATATGATTCACCTGAAGAAGATACTTCTCTCGAAATTACTTTGAAAATTAACGTCGTAGAGTCATCTACTGGAAAGGTTAAGAAATCCAGAAATAAGAAAAAGGGAAAAAGAAAAGCTAAACAAGAAACTTGTTCTAAGGATAAATCAAACAAGAATGATCCGTTTAATGAAAAGAAGAAACCTCGGTATCCTTTCCTAATTTGTGAGGAAGATCATTACGCCAAGGAGTGCCCACATCATGCCGAAGTTTCCAAATTCGTCAAAATTTCAACTAGTTTTGAAGGATGTTTTTCCTCCCCAAGAGAGTAAGATGGTTTCTTATGACCAATCCTCCTCATCCGGATCGACAAATATCATGATGATGTCTTCCAAAGTTATGGTAGCGACGAGATCCAAAGATTACACGTCAAAGAGTCTTGTTGAAGATGGAGGTGACTCTAGTCCAACGAATCAAACTTCCACATCTACTCCTCCTTCTTCTAAACCATTTCATATTGAAAAAAAAGCCTTTATATGATAATTTGTTCACCTCCTAAGGGTATGCTTCGAAAGTCAACCTTTAATCCTCATGCGAGGGCTGCTCAGAATTATAACGTCGTCGAAGATTTGGCTATGTCACCTTCAACAATGTTTTCCCTTAAAGTGCTGCAAAATTCCCTAGCACAACGGAAAATATTAGTATCATCCATAGGAGCAGTAGATCCTCATGACTCCAATTTGATTGTTCTTTATCTCGAAAGTCATGTCCCACATATTGCGCACCAATTGGATTTTTAGATACCAGTTCATGTCAAGACTCGACGATTTTTTTGAACAGTGATTGTTGAAGGAGCATCGACATGTATTATGTCCATTGCTTGTTGGAAAGCTTTGCTTCTCCAACAATTGATCAATCTCCCATGACTTTGAAAGCCTTTGATGGAAGAGGTTTTCATATTTATGGACTTTTAAATGATTTTCCAATCAAATTAGAGGGAAAAACGGTTGCAATAGGTGTTGAGGTTGTTGATGCTCAAATTTATTTTAACCTTTTGCTTGGTTAGAGTTGGACTTATGCCATGGCAGCAATATTTTCTTCATATTTTAGGATGATTATTTTTCTTCACAAAGGAAGACTTTTGAAAGTAGACCAATTATCCTACTATACCTTAGACCCTAATTCCATTGGTAGTATCCCATCTATTGGAAAATCAACCTCTCCATATGAATAATTTGGCGTTGGTCTTCTCAAAGAATAATCTTTAATGGGAACTTCGCATTCCCTCCACCCAAATTCCTTCATAATGATGCCCAGATTAACATGATTACATCAATTACTTTCAAATCGGGAGATCTGTGGAAAGTGCCTTCAAAATCAGAAATGATCTTATATGGAAATGAAATGCCTCGTAGCCCTTTTGAGTTGGCCTATGAGGAAATTCAGTCCTATTCCAAATCATCAAGATCTAAAGACAATCGAATGAATACGATTATTGATGAATATTCTCATTTGTCATGCTTGGAACCAATCTCTATGCATGATCCTTTTAACATAGATTTTTTAACTGATGAAGGGATCATGGAAGTTATGACCTTGGATGGAATGCAATGGAATGATACTCATCATCGTTCAACCTTCTTGCCATCCTTTGACAAAATTGAGAATAATTTCTCATTTATGTTTTCATATGAGACCCTTAATAATCCTCAATGTCCAATATCTACCCTTTCTTCTACTTTTGAACAGAATTTAGGGAACATATAGGCAACGATACCCATAGACATCTCAGTGAAGCCCAATATAATTGAAAATATTCATATACGAGCTTCTTGTTCTTTAGAAGAGATTCAAACTTACAAAGCCCTATTTCAGGAATTTCGTGATATCTTTGTCTGGTCATACAAAGAAATGGCAAGAATCGACCCTAGCATAGTTGTAGATGAAATACAAACTTATCCAGATGCTAAGACCGTTAGACAATGATTATGTCCTATACATCCTCGAAAAGTTGTCGTTATCAAGATTGAGGTTGAAAAATTGTTGAAATCAAGATTCATCTACCTCGTTCCTTTGACTGATTGGGTATCAAATATTGTACCCATTAATAAAAAACAAGGAACTATTCGAGTATGTGTTGATTACCGAGATATTAATAAATATTGTCCTAAGGAAAATTATCCAACTCCGTATATCGATCAAATTGTCAATGACTGTGTCGAGAATGAAATTTGTTTCTTCCTGGATGTATTTTTTGGCTACAATTAGATAAACATACTCCCCGCCGATCAATATAAAACCACATTTATATGCCCATGGGGAACTTTTGATTATAACAAACTCCCATTTGGCCTAAAAAATGCCGGCGTGACTTTTCAAAGAGCAATGTCTTATGAATTCCACAATATCAAGCATATTGTTCAACTTTACTTAGATGACCTATCGAATCATTCAATGAAAAGGCAGGATCACCTATTGCACTTAAAGCAATTTTCATTAGGTGCAAGCACTACAATATTTGCTTGAATCCGCACAAATGTGAATTTTGTGTGTAATCAGGTCGACTTCTAGGTTTCATCATTTTGAAAGAAGGCATTAATGTCAACCCCCTCAAGGTAGAGGTAATTCTGAATTTTCCTGATCGTTCTAGCCTTATTCAACTCCAAAATTTGGAAGGGAAAGCAAACTTTTTACGTAGATTCATCCATAATTATGCTAAACTAACCCAGGGTTTTACTCGAATGTTGAAAAAGGGCATAACATTTTTTTGGGATGAGCTTGCTAATAAAGCTTTTTATGCATTAAAACACACACTGACCAATGCACCATTACTGCATCCACTCGATTATCACCGAGATTACTTTCTGTACTAAGCTACGTCTGATGCCACCATTGGCATGGTGTTAGTCCAAGAGGATGATTCTAGCAGTGAACATGTGATTTACTATTTGAGTAGGAGTCTCACTAAAATCAAGATTAAATACGCACATGTGGAAAATCTAGCCTTGGTAGCTGTACAAGTTGTTCAATGATTTCGTCACTTTACACTTCTTCGAAAAACAAATGTCATTTCAGATTGCAACTCCATGATGTACATTCTCACTAAACAATTGCTAGGGGACAAATACTCCAAGTGAATAGTTATCTTACAAGAGTTTGATTTTGAATTTGAAAAATCCAAATCAAAGAAATCTTTGATTTTCGCCGAACTATTGTATGACTTTCATCATACTGATATAGAAATTGTAGCAGAAGATTCTTTTGCTAACGAATCTCTCTTTCTTATTAGCACATCAAATCCGTAGTATGGAGATATCATTATATATCTCCAAACAATAAAATTTAGGTTTTAGTTATCCAAAACTGATCGTCTTCAAATCTAATACCAATCCCAATAATACAATATTATTGGTGACACTCTTTATCGTCGCAGTGTCAATTCTATATTCCGACGTTGTTTGGCTCTCCAAGCGACCGAAAAAACATTAAATGACTGCCACTCTGGAGTGTGTGGCGGTCACATGTCTGGGTATGCTACTACCTAAAATATATTAAATGTTGGATGTTTTTAGCAGTCAATGTTTAAATATTGCATTACTACAATCTGCAAATGCAATAATTTCCAAATCTATGATCACAAAATGCGAGCATCTCCAACTCCTCTTCACCCTATCATAGCTGTCGGTCCTTTTGCCAAATGGGGCATTGAATTTGTCACTTGTAACCCTCACTCGATCAGGGGGCATGGGTATATTATCATTTTAGTTGAATACTTTATAAAATGGGCTGAGGTGATGCCTACATATAGAGACGACGATGAAACTTCAACAATTTTCATTTTCAATCATATGATTTCTCGGTTTGGTGTCCCACAAGCTATTATTACAGACCATGGTAGTCATTTTCGTAATTTTATGATGGTCGAACTATTCACACAACTTGACCTTCTCCATGATAGCTCTACTCCATATTATCCACAAGCTAATGGTTAGGTCGAAGCTCTCAATAAAGTTTTAACCAATATGATTAAACAGATAGTTGGTATGCATAAAGGAAATTGGCATTCTATGCTCTTTTCAGCACCGTGGGCTTACTATACTACTGCAAAAACATCGACTGGTTTTACTCCTTTCCAACTTGTTTATGGTTTGGAAGCAGTGTTACCCATTGAATGTGAAATCCCATCCCTAAAAATAGCTATCGAATTATTACCTGCTACCTCTACAGACGAAGTACGCTTTTTATATTTAGCACGTTTAGATGAAAATCAACATGATGCCACACTGGCTAGCGAGGCTCACGAAAGACATGTCAAATCCTAGTTTGATAAAAACGTTAATCCTCGTTCATATTCAAAAGGTGGTCTAGTCTTGGTTTATGATCAAGCTCATGACAAGTTAGGTGTAGGAAAGTTTGAACCCATGTGGCTTGGCCCTTACATCATAAAATGTATATTAGGTAAAGGCGTCTATGAGCTGGTTGATTACGATGGTATTCCTTTGAGAAATCCTAGAAATGGTCTTTATCTAAAGAAATATTGTGCATAAAATTTTGGTGAATATCTGTACATTATTTACTGTTTTTCTAGGTATGTCTGACAGTTAATGTTTTTTACATTTTCTACTACTTCTCCTGCTTATCATTTTTATACTTGATTTGCAGATGTTGATGTTCTCTCATACTTACATTGGCTTTGCTGATGGTGCTAGTCTTAGTACTCATTATTTATCTTTCACAGTTTGGGTTATCTATTCACCTAGTGATGAGCTAGTCTCTATTCATGGAATATGTCTCAGTCAGACAACCAACAACATAGCGGAATAGAGGGAAGTCATTGAGATATTAGTTGATGCCATCACATTTGGTATCCAGATTTTGATCATTAGGTTAGATTCATAGCTCGTGGTATTACATTTAAACGATGTCGATACAGTAAGGAGTCCAACCATGTTAAGAGTATTTTTACGAGTCCTTCTTTTGGAAAGGCAATTTGATTATATCGAATATCAACACGTTTCGAGATATTTAAACACATTTATAGATGCATTGGCGAATCATGAGTAAAATAGACATTTGCAAAATTTGTAGATTAAAAGAAATATTCGTTGATACATTGATCAAGATAAATGATAAGAAAAAGTATTAGATTTTTCATTAAAATGGAGTTTGTATAAAAGTGCGAGTCTAGAAAATATATCATCCAAGGACATAAGGCCTCGTGGCTTTTTATTTTCCAAATATGCTGACACCAAAAGTCAAAATGTGGTCCTAAAAACTAGAACAAATAAGCATGATGATGCTCATGATAACAAACAATAACACGAGCAACTCGACGCAATAAACGTTTGATGGGTCCTGGAACCGCAACTACATGTCTCTGATAGGCGTGAGGAATGTGATTAGTCATAGTCTCTAGGATGCTCGAAGTCAACCTCTCAAGATTGTGTTCCATCTCTGTCAAGATATCCTCTGCCTCTAGGTTCGCTGCTATAGGCTTCTCGCCTCGTCTATCAAATCGTTTCAGCCCGACTGGTCGGGTTGGACCCACATCTGCACATGCATTTTAGATAATTAGCCTTTGAAGACAAAAAACAAATAAAAATTTAAACTTTGGAAATATGTCAAAATGAAAAATTATCACCTAGATCACCCCACTGAGTTCTGGCTGGAAGTGGGATATCACGATCACCTCTATAATCCATCTTGGCACACAAAAAGTCCTCAATTGTAACAATCTGCTGGCCTAACCAGTCAAAGAACTCTGTAGTATACCTCGCTACTGGTTCATCACCTCCATGGCGTGCCATCAGTGCAACCCACCTCACCATGCGTGGATCCCTAGAACCCCCATCATCTACCAGAATCTGTTGTGGCTGGAGGATCGGAATCCTCTCTAGGGAAAAAGAAATCAGAATGACACCATAACTGAAATTCTTCAGTTTTCCATTCTTGCACCTAGTCAAATGGTCCTTCATGTTCACCACCACTGCCTCACACTAGTTGTACACCATGGATTACCAGCATTCCACGACCATCTGCATCTGTGCTCGTGTGGCTAAATGAAGGGCAACACTACCAAACAGTTTGAAAATAGTGAAAGTAATGGTCCTCAGGGGTAAGAGCACTATGGTCTGAATGCCAATTCTCCCATATTTAGGTGGTGCACCCCTACAAAAGTGTCGTCGATACCCATCATTAGTATCTCCTCCCATCCTCTATCTGAATAGTGGAATATCAGCTCCTCGATGAGACAACCAATCAGAAGTAGATGTCATCGATATCAATGGTAACGTGATTATCGACAATCACAAAACATTGTTCCTAGACATCTAGAACCTTACTAGCCACATCATCTGATCTACCTGAGCTTTCATCCCAAGAATAAGCCAATATTTCAGGAGGCCACAAGTCCTGAGAACCTGCATGGTGGTCGAATCTGCCAAAGGTGCCAAATTAGTGGCTTCATGCTCCCTTTCCCTCCACTCCATTTTGAGCAATCAAATGACCATTTTAAAGGGATTAGAATCATTTTAGAAACTCATATCATGTATTTTTTAGCCCAAAACTTGTTTAAAAATAAACCCCCAGTGCCTGCGCGGCTTCCATTTTATAGATAGGGCGCAGTTGTGTGGATTTTCTAGTAAAAATCCACGCAGGTCATGATTTTCCGTGTGGAAAATTTTATCGGACTACGCGGGACCAACTGAAAAGAACCAATGCAGGGCATATTTTTTAACATAGTTTTGCCCCAAAAATAAATGAAAGCTTAAAATGAAATTTTAAACGAATGAAAAGATAAGTTAAGGAGAGATCTTCTACCCGGAAGAAATGATGCGCGATTTCATCCACCGGTTAGCTCGGAATTAGTCCTGGAAGTCTGGTGGTAAAAACTCCTCTCTCTGCTCTCAAATGGTAAAAAGGAAAATGGTGAAAATAATTTGCCTTTTCCCACTTTTATAAGTTTTTTGGAGCTAAAAAATATTATTTTTATGTTTAAAACCTTTTGGGAGGGAAAATGACATTTTTTGAGCAGTTATGACGAGTTATTGAGTTTAAATGTGTAGGACAGGTTACAAAGCAAAGATGAATCATTTTGAAATTTTAGCAAACTTTTGTCACTTTTCATGCTTAAAAAAAATTATGAAAAGAGAAAATCATGGAGCCTTCTTCTAAGTCCTTTTCACTCTTTCAAAATGAAAAGATCGCCAAGTACTTGTTTGTTCGAACTCGTAAAAGTAAATGAACAACTGCCCACTCAATTTAAGTTTACCCCTTTTACGGACTGAGTTAGGATTATTTACAAAAAATGTATACGTTGACTGAACATGGTCAATAAAGTTCTATCTTGTATTATTTTATCCTTTTTCGAACCTGAGAGACTAAACTGACAAAAAATAACTTGATGGTGTTTACTTATGTTTTTCTTCTAACTCTCTAAAATTGAAAAACGTCGAGCTTTACTTTCTCCAGGCTCATTAAAATTTTACGGTAAAAGAACTAAATGAGTTTCCTTTTTATGTCTTGTTCAAAATTTTAAAATAAAATGACATCGAGTTACTCCTTTACTGGACTCGTAAAAATTAAACAGTACAAGACCTGTTAAGCATGACGGGACTGAGTCATTCCTTCTTAGGGTTCGTTAAAAGTACTTTTGATGGACTCATCTGAAGGATGAGCTTACAGTCCAAGCATATGTTATTATCCTCAAGCTTGTAAAAAATAAAGAGGTACTTGCCAGTAATGATGGGTGAAAATTGGGAAAAGGTGTCCATTTTACATTATCATTTTTAAAAGGCAACAAGTCACTCTTGAACATGACACTCCATCACACTCATGTCTGGGTTGGGAAATCCATTCGCCTTACAGTTAATCAAACATCATTGCAAGTCTTCATGGTTTCTGGTGTTATCGTTAAGTCAAATGCTGCCAAGTCATTGTCGTGTCATTATGTTTTCAACAGAAGTTCAACCTCAATTCAAAACCCCTTTGCAAATTCTATGCCTTCAATCATGTTGACCATCCTTAAGTCAGTCCTTACAAACTATTTTCAAAACTTGACATTATGTTTCGTGTCGTAGGCTTTCCTATGACAGGCCGCTTCTTTTCAACTTCAACTCATTATCTAGGAAGTTGATTTAGAAACCTTCAGTACCTTGAAGCTTACATGCCTTGATGGCAAGTTTATCACTTTCGATAGGTTCTCATTATTGGCCTTCGATCGAACGATTCTATGAGATTTAGAAACCTTCAGTACCTTGAAGCTTACATGCCTTGATGGCAAGTTTATCACTTTCGAAGATAGGTTCTCATTATTGGCCTTCGATCGAACGATTCTATGAGTGTTCGACTTCAGACCACCTATTCACACTTCATAGACTGTACTGAAAGTACCTTGAGAACCATTGTCATTATTGGTGGTTTCTCTTGCACTTGTTAATTGTTCACATCATTGACCGATAATCAAGTGGTTTCTTCCATGTTCAACTTCGAAACATTCACTCGCATGGTTAGATTCATACTGTGGATCAAAACATGGAGATCAAGACCTCAGATCTAGTTTCATCAATCTAGGTTGTGAGGAGATTTTATATTCATGATGTTGTAGATAGATGGTTGCATCCATGCTGTGTCTACCATCTGTATAATTTTAGTTTTTCCATGCTTGTTCATTGAGTTTGCTTTACTCTGAGTATGGGAATGCCTACCTCAAAGATTATTTTTGATATATATTTGCATTGTATTCCTTGAATGTTCCCTATAGGTTTCCGACCATTTCCTCTGATCCGATCCTTGGAATGATAAAGCGCTTCAATCTTTTAAACTTGTTTTTACAGACTTCGCACTTTGGGGGAAATATGTTACATGTCAATTTTTCACCATGACACTTGATCAATTTATGGGTTTTTTTACCATCTGTGAACATGTTTGAACCAACTCCCTCAGAATTCAAACAATCCAAAATATTTTGAAGTAGATGAGAAATTTGGGGAAAATAGCTATCACACCTTGTTAAGTTCCACTTGCGCTAATTTTTCTTGAGTTTCCTGTGCATGTGCTGAAATTAATTCTGAGAACAGTGCAATCTTTGTCTACCACTATAAAACCACGCAGGTGAATTCTAGAAAGTAAAAATAAAAATTACATTCTAGAAACATATTTGGTCGAATATTTCCCAAATGAAATCTTCCAGGTTTTGACTATTCAAACTATAACCCTCAGATGATGCATCTTCATCCCTTTTCTCGTGGTAACCTAATCCCTCAATAAAGGAGTCTCATCCTCCTCTTTTGGATCTGAATCTTCCTCCTCTTGGCCTATAAAATTACTAGAGGGTAGAGGGATTAAGGAGGTCAAAACTCAAAGAAGACAAACTTATGTTGTTGGTTTAAGATTGGAAATATTTCCATCTAAGGAGGAGATTGAAGGCATTTGGGAGGGACCTCACGGCATCAAGGCGAAGGTTGTAAGGCTCCTCTTAATATTTGATTAATACAAATGAACACTTTCTCCCATTGATTTATCTTATTGCAATAATGAATGGTTTACAATCATTTATAATTTTTATTAAGGAAAATTCAATTCCTAATTTCCTTGATCATTAGGTTAAGTTGTTTGGATTATTATATCACATGTGATTTTGATCCTTTTATGGTCGATGTTTGCAGGTCTTATCAAGCATTAAAGAGACACATTGAATCACAACAAGGGATCTTCATTGAGCATTTCATGAAATAGGTAAGAGGCTCATCCATTAGCTTTAATTCTGATAATGCAAATAAGTTTAACTTAGGGAAAGAGTCAGTTCAATTGTCTTGCTTATTTCTAATTTTCGTCAAGGATCTAGGGAGATAGCTCTTATCCGCAAGAGGGATTTGTCCAGTGTAACAATATTGAGTATATTTAAGCTTGGAAAAGGATTCTATACTCTTTCCCAACCACAGATCACTTCTAGAGTCCTTAGAATGTTTTTGGACACAATCCTATAACATCTTGTAGCACTTCGCAGAATTGATCAAAACTCATTCAAAATTTCCTTTCAAGCCTTTTTCTTTTTTCTTTTCATCACTTAGAAACATCCCCCAAGCCTTTTTATCCAACTAGAAGGGACCAAATACCTTTTGAACATCATCTTTTTGCCATTGTAACATTAAATTTGTAATTAGGATTTACTATTTTGATCATGACTTAAATAATATAGAAATAGTTTGCATTCATTCCTTTTGAGCATTTGATGGTTTCTGCAAATAGATTAGGGTTTCCTTGATGCAGTAGGATAAGTAAATTTTTAATATATATTTTTATTGTAAATTTAAGTTTAGTAGTTTCCTTCCTCATAATTATGTAAAATAGTCTTCGCACATCTCATTTTGCTTCATTGCATCAGACAACAAAAGAAGGACACATTGCATGTTGCACACATAGTGCCGACGCCTCTTAAGTTTGTATGAACCCAAGTTGATAGTTAATGTTGGTAGCCCTATGAGTTGCAAAATCCTTGTTGCAATACTGGGGCTCATCCCTTTTTGGCACCATTATCGGGGAGTGTTTAAAAGAAAGCACTGTCTTGTTCTTGGAATGATTCCTTCTTTCTTTTCTGCATTCAATTTTTCTGCAAAAAAAATAAAATTGCATGAGGAATATTTCATTGCATTGCATTAACATTCTCATTCAAAAAAAAAAAATTCAAACCTCCCCACTTGATCATTTGGTGCATTAAGAACCACATCACCATCCACTTTTGCAGGTAGAATAAGGAGATATGGCAGAGAAGTTAGAAGGAGGCATGGAGCAACTTTAATTTGTCAAACCATATCAACCATGTCAAGGGTCTTATCCTCCCCAACCTTCCATTCCTCCTTTTCATCCATATAACCAGTAACCTCCTCAATGGGGCGATCCATATTTTCCTCAAAATTCATAGCCTTATCCTCCCCAACCTTCCATTCTTCCTTTTCATCCATATCAACACTTGCCTCCTCAATGGGGTGATCCATATTTACCTCAATATCCTCAATATCATTAATTCTAGTATCAATTCTATCCACCTCCACCGTAACCATATCAAAGACCCACTCCCACTTAACTATTTGCACAACCATTTCCAAACCCAAATAATAATGTAACTCATCCCACTTACAATGCTGAGGTACAAAATTTCCAAACAACTCCTCTTGGTCCAAATGATATTCATCTTAGATCAAGAAGAATATTACAAAGAAGATATTCTCTTTCTTTCATTGAAGAACATTAACATCCAAAAGAATAAGATCCAAGAGAATCATGGACCACATTTAATGGAGAGCAACCATTGAAGCCAAAAATTGAAGAATTTATACGATGCTTATCATTAGATCCTTTATGTGTTCAACAGACTAACCAACAAAAAATAGAATATCTGAATGTCAAGGCAAAAGAAGACATATAGGGTGATCTAAATGAGTGAGAGAACCAAGGGCATCACAAGTATATTGAGCTTTGGTTCCAGAAAATCAAGAAGCTAGAATACCACTCTCTTCTTTAGAAGTTTTTGACATCATCAAAGTAGCCAGTTTCTCATATTTAGTCACATGTCAAAGCATATCTTTCGAGCTTGCACATGTCTCCATTGGAAGTATTCCTATACTTGGAAGAGATTTATTTTTTATTTTTTTATTTTTTCTTCAGTAGAGTAGGCTAGAAAAAAATAAAAAAAGGAAAAAGAGAAAAAAGAAAATAAGAGAAAAAATTTAAATATAAGGTGAAAACCTCCTTTGAGGAGCTTAAGATTGGCTCACTGATTGAAAAATCTAGGAAGAGGCCAGTGGGTTGGAAAGAAGAAAAAAAAAGAAAATTAAAAAAGAAGGAAATAAGATCCTAGGTGAAAATGTCCTCTAAGGCACCTAGGTAGACCTACTAGTTGAAAACCTCATTGAGGCAGCTAGTAGGCCTAGGAAAAAAAAAAAAAAAAATTGCTATAGGTATCTCTCTCTTATGAATGCAGATGCTCTCTAACCCATGCAAGCAACAACAACAAGTTAGCACCATAAGAAGAAGTTGATCATAAATCTAGCCAAGGGAAGTCAAACTTGAGATTTCACCTCCTTTGCCCAGATGCTCCAACAGGACGAAGGCCATGTCAATCCATCACCCTCATCCATTTCCAACCTTCAACCACCATTCCCAATACTTTCCCATTCATTTTTCTCGTTGTCCTATAACTTCTACAAGAAAATTATGTTATGCTACAAGATATTCTAGAATTGCAAAAAAACACAGGGAAAAAATTGCCTTGACCATATCTCAAAAACCATGCATCCATTTACCAATATGTTTTATGGGGAGATGCATAAGGATGATGGTAGCATGCTTAAAAAATTTCAGCAAACTCCAGTGCATATTTTCTGAGAAATTGGCTGCCATCACCTATAACCATTATTCATTTTTCTCAAGATTTGTGCATCCATTAGCCAAGATGTTTTATGGAAGGATGATGAAAACATGCTCAAAATTTTTAAGATGAATCCAATATTCCATTTGAGATATATGGGTTGAATAAGTTTGGTACACGATTGTCCCAGAACTGCTTCAGGATTGACACAAAGTGCTATAGGATTGCTCCAGATTTTGCTACAGTGTTGTGATTAGTAAAAAAAGAAGGGATAATTCTTTTTTTTTCCACTTAGGAACAAGGTAAGGGGTCCATCATAGTCTCATCATTCATTTTCCACACCACCTAACCTCTTCTCTACCCTTAGCCCCAGTTATGTCCATAAAAACACTCATTTTCACCCCTTCTTCCACCTATTCCACTATAGAAAAGGGCTTTGACCATTATCAATAGTTTATTCATGAATTATTAGTGTTTTTTGAGGCAAAACCCAGAGGAAATTTTGATCCTATAAAGGTTTGTGTGACTTCTACAAAAAGGCACACAATCCTGTAGCAATATGCACAAACGCTATAGGACCATATCTAGAGCACTAGATTGAAAAGACAATAATCATGGAAGCACTGGAGGACTACAACTATGATATTGAGCTATTACAAGATCCCAATTCACCCATAAGCAAAAACATCTAATCCACAATGAAGAACTTGCATTATCAAGCCTCAATCAACAAGGAGCATTTCAATTTTTATTTATTTATTTATTTATTTTTCTTTTTTTAGCAAACAAATGCATGGAGCAAGCAAAATAAGAAGATGGAATCTCATAATACAAGTAAAGCACCCTCATCCTTGTTCAAAAATTCCATGAAAGCATCAATTGGTTGATCATCAACTATAACACTCACGTCAAGAGCATCTCCACATCAGTGTTTTAGCCATATGGAGTAATAAAAGTAGGTGGGTTCTAGCTCCGTTAACTCAAAGCACTCCAAGTTTATTTTGCATGCAATATCATTAAGATAAAAAAAAAAAAAAAAAAGAGAAAAAATATAGGTGGGGCCAACTCACTTAACTCAAAGTTTTTCAAGTTGAGATTCTTGGGAGTTGCAACATTCTTGATGCAATACCAAGGATAATCACTTTTTGGCATCGTTTCCAGGGAGGTGTCCAAGTAGGTATTGTTTATAATTAGAAGTTTTTTGTTTTTATTTTTATTTTTTCATTAGTACTATTGATTGAAAATATTCAAAAAAGAGAAAAAAAAAAGTACATTGATAACATTATGGTACCTAATACCTTGATTGACCTTGGGGCTATAATCAATGTGATGAAAAAGGAAACCATGCTCAAGCTCAACCTCTAAGGGGCCTTAATAATACCACTACAGTGTTGCAACTTGCAGATAGGTACACAATAGCTCTTGAAGGAGTTATTGAGGATGTAATGGCATCCATTGACTCTTAGGGGTACACCACATATTTCCTTGTCCTCCAACCCAAAACCAAGTTTAATGGTTTCCCTCTCATCCTAGGAAGACCTTCGTTAGCCACTGTCAATGCCTACATTAGTTGCAGGGTTGGGAACATGACCATTAAGAATGGGAATCTATCAAAATAACTTGTATTATACCCTACTACTTAACCTTACATTGAGCATGACTATCCCTTGTGGTTAGAGGACGAGGAAGAAGAAGAGTTTTATCAGACATCCCTCTACATAGTTTGTACATTAGACACTGCTATAGGAGGTAGGAAGCTTGATGAAGATGACCTTATTGACCATATCTTATAGAATCAACCTCCCACTGCCATGCCAGTTGATGAATTGATGAAAGAATTTATAGAAATCCATGGATTGATCTATATTTTGTTGACCTTGATTTAGATCATGCCAAGGTTGTGGAGATTAGCCCATCTAGAAATCTAAATTTCAACCCCTCTCTCTCAGCCGACCAAGAAGAGAAATTATGCAATGTGTTGGGGCAACAACTTAATGATTTTTCTTGGGACTACAAGGAAATGAAAGGTGTGAATCCCTCATTTTACACTCATTATATCTACATCAAAGAGGGATGCAAGCCTTTGTGCCAACCCCAGAGGAGGATCAATCCATCTCTTAAGGACATTGTGAAAGAGGAATTATAAAAGGTACTGGATGCAGGGTTCATATACCTCATTTGAAATAGTGAGTATGTGTCCCCCCTTGTCATAGTCCCTAAGAAAAATGGGAAGTGGAGGATCTGTGTTGATCATTGAGAGCTTAAAAAGGATACAAAGAAGGACCACTTCCCTTTGAATTTCATTGACCAAGTCCTAGATGGCCTTGTAGGGAAGATATTATTTTCCTTCTTAGATGGATTTAGTGGGTACAACAAGATACATATCAACCCCGAGGACCAAGAAAAGACAACATTCACATGTCCTTCGTGTAAATTTTCCTATAGAGTTCTTCCATTCGGTTTGTGCAATGCTCTTGCTACCTTCTAGAGGGTTGTTTTAAGTATATTTTCTGACCTTGTTCATGACATTGTTGAGATATACATGGACGAATTCACTATGGATGTGATTTCCAGGAAGTTATTTCTAATATGTGTAAAGTATTAAAGAAATGAATTAAGATGAATCTTTCACTAAATCCCTAGAAATGTGATTTTTTTATGAATGAAGGAATCATCCTAGGTCATTCCATATCTAAGGAAGGATCATTGGTTGACCCCAACAAAGTTTCCATCATTAAAAGGGTCCCTATCCCTAAAAAACAAAGGGATGTCAGAAGCTTCCGTGGATTGGTTGGGTATTATAGAAGGTTCATTAATGACTTCAGTAAATTAGCTTGACCCTTGTTTGGAGTATTGGCTAAAGATTTAGACTTTTCTTGAACAGATAAAGGTCAAGAAGCCTTTGAAGTAATAAAGGAGAAGTTGACCACTACACCCATCTTTAGGGGTCCTAATTGGGCACTGCCCTTCCATATCCACAGAGATGCATCAAATAAAGATGTAGGAACATACTTAGGATAAGTGGAAGACAAATTACCCTATGTTATCTATTTCATCAGTAAGAACCTTTCTAAGGATGAACTTAACTATACAGTCACTGAAAAATAGGTCTTGGTTGTGGTACACTCTTTGAACAAGTTTAGGCACCACGTCATTAGATATCAAACTTTTGTTCACACTGTTCATGCAACCATTAAGTATTTAGTGAATACACCTGATGTCAATGCTAGGATAATTAGATGGTTTTTTTTATTGCAACAATTTGATTCAACTATTGTAGACAAACTGGGAAAAGAGAATGTGGTTGCAGATTTTTTGTTAAGACTGGTCTTGCCTGTAGGAAATGAGGAGATGGTAGATGATAAACTTCCATATGAAAACCTCTTTTTCATCTCCGTTATATCTCCTTGGGTTTATGATATAGAAAACTACTTGGTTTCTAGGAGGTTCTCTCCTAATCTATCCTCGAGTGAGAAGAGAAATATTGTTAGGAAGAGGGCCCCTTTCACTTAGATTGGGGGAACGCTTTTCAAGTTGGGGATAGATCATATTTTGAGAAGATGTCTGAGGGAAGAGGAGGTATTTGACATCCTCTTAGCGTGCCATGATGGAACTTGTGGGTGCCACTTTGCTGCTAAGAGGACAACCTTCAAAGTTCTACAAGCTGGTTACTATTGGCCCACTCTACATTAGGATGCAAGAATGTATACCACTAGGTGTGATCAGTGCCAAAGGATGGGAAATACCACACCTAAGGATGAAATTTTCCTACAAGCTCAAGCGACTCTAGATCCATTTGAGAAATGGGGCATAGACTTCATTGGGCCTATTGATCCCCCATCAGGACAAAAGTAGTACATAATTATGTGCACTGATTACCTGATTAAATGGGTTGAGGCAAAAGCAGTGAAGGAAACAAATGAGGATAAGGTGGTTGAATTTATCAGGGAGAACATATTTTGAAAGTATGGTTTTGCAAGGGATTTGGTCACTCATCAAGAGACACAATTCACCTCAAATCTCATTGAAGACATCATGAAGCAACACCACATTAAGCACAAGAAATATGTTTCCTATCACCTTGAGGAAAATGGGAAAGTGGAGGTCATAAACATAGCCTTGGAGAACATTCTGACCAAGGTTGTTAGCAACAATAGAAAGTATTGGGCAGATAGACTTATAGAAGCCACTAGGGCCTACAATACCACCTGGAAGACCACCACATGATTTACCCCATTTGAATTAGTCTATGGAAAGAAGGCATCGTTGTCCATTGAATTTGAATAGAATGCCTAAAGGATGGAAACTTAGTTAGACTTAGACCTCACTACGTATAATAGGAGAGACTGCTCCTTCTCAATGGTTTAGATGAATTCAAACTACAGGCTCTCTTACACACTGAGGTAGTCTAGCTACAGAGGAAGATCTTGCATGATAAACACATTTGGGAGAGAGATTTTCAAGAGGGTGATTGGGCCCTTCTATATGATTCAAGATTCAAGGATTTCAAAGTAAAATTAATGACAAGTTGGTTGGTCCCCTATCTAGTGGAGAAATGTTAAGAGAGTGGGTCTATCCAAATCAGAACAATTGACGAGGAAGGTATCCCCTTACTTTTTGATGGTTACTAGTTGAAGTTGTACAAAAATCCTCTATCCAAAGAGGAGTTTATTATTTCAGTTAACATGAACTGAATGTGATTGGGAGGGTCACAACCCTTAGTTCACCAAGCTTCTAACTAGCAAAAAAAAATAAGAAATAAAAAAGAAGAGGAAAAATAAAGGGCCTAGGTGAAAACCTCCATGAGGCATCTAAGGAAAACTATAGGGTTGAAATTCTCTATGAGGCAACCCAAGAGAAAAAAAGAAGAAAAAATAAAAGAAAAAAATAAGATGAAAAGATTCCCAGGTGAAAACCTCCTTTGAGGCGCATGGGGTAGGCTTGTAGGTTGAAAACCTCTTCGGAGGAAATCTGCATGTCTCAAAGAAAAAAATAAGAGAGAGAAAGAGAAAAATTGAAACAAAAGGAGGAATCACACAAAGGTAAGGAATTCCTTACATCAATTCTGCTAACACTTTTCTTTTGTAGGACTCCAGATAGTCAAAGGGACAATAGTTGAAGGAGTCGAGCCCACAACCCATTTCTCCATTCCTAAACCTAGCCATTGCATTTCCTCCATCATGTCACCCATCTCCCTAACATATCCTTACATCCATCCATCACCTAACAAGAAAATACACCCAATTCAACCTCAATCCTATAGTGTTACAAGATTATCCTGAACTGCTACTGGATTTTCCTAAACTGCTGCAAGATTGACCAGAAGCGCTACAGGATTGAGGTCTACTTAGGAGAGGGGATAAAAAATCATGTTTTCCCTTGGGAAATTCTAGGAGAGGTTCATCAAACCTCCTTCACCTCTCGCCCACTCCATTTAACCAGCTCCCTTCTAAAGATTCCTCCTTTGTTCATGAAAAAAACACAAAAAAGAGACTATGCCTTCACCCTTTTTCACAAAGTATCACCACCATCAGAGCTCCTGTTCATGTCCATAGGCTCACCATGATGTATACAAGTCACTGAATTCAATTCATGAAGCAATATGAGGTCTTGGAAGGAATTTTGTGACTGCTACACGAAGGAGACCAATCCTGTAGTAGCCTACATAGATCCAACAAAACCATAGGCGAAGGACTATTGTAGCTCCTGAATGAAGATTTGGCCACACTGAAGCATCAATAGGCCCATCCTTGAAATTTGATGATCCAGGTGGATATTGGTGACCACCGCCTATTCCACTTGGACCCCTAACCATTGTTTCTTTCAATTTTTTCAGTTTCCTTAATTGTAGCACAATTTACTATTTTTGGCATTTTTTTGAGTCCTGAACTTCCAGAGTTGTTTTAAGGCCTTAAACGACCTTTTTTTGGGAAAACCACCTATGACAAATAAGGATTTTCAATTTGATATTCATTGTCAACAGTTGTAGTCCTTGGATATATTTTTAAAACAAGGTATCGTGTGCATCAAACAAAGATTGTATGCCAAAATTACAACCCCGGGAAGTTGATGTACCAACTTACCCCAACGGGGCCCATAGTTTGGTGTTTCATCCCCTAGGGTTAGGTTTTTGGATGTTTAGGGTTTACAATTTTTCTCAATAATAAATAGGCCTTAAAGCCTCATTGTAACACAGTTCAGAGGCATTTATCCTCCACATGTCTTCTAAGAGATAAGCTACCATCACCTGAGCTAGTTTATTTCCATTCTGTATGTAAGAATATTTTAGTTCTTTGAGATTAATGAAATGAAGTTTTATTTCCACTACATCTCTGTGTGTATGGTTATCTCTGTAACTTGTTGCATTCCAATTTCAATTTGGACCAATGGTATCAAAGCGATCTACTCTTTCTCAATCCTTTTTTACATGTCCCAAATGAGGTCAGGGTATAAGGAGTTAGGGCTCGATCCAGTTGAACCTTTGCAAGATCGTCCGGGTAAACCCCGAAGGCCGCCCATGGGGGGAGAAACGAAATATGAGAGCAGGATATTCTATCAAAATATTGCTCAAGGAGGCTCTCAAGAAACAAAGGAATGCAATGATGGATAACTTTGCACAGATCCTTCAACAGTTGCCCACCAACGACGCATCCACATCCAATAGCCACTCTGGAGGCGCCACTCATTTTAAGGTACAAGTAAACTTTGACATTCCCATATTTGAGGGCCAAATAGATGCAGATATCATAGATACATGGTTAAATCTACTAGAAGGATATTTTTTTGTTCATGATTTTTCCAGCCAGGAAAAGATTACTTTTGCTCTTCTCAAAATTTCCCCCCAAGGACTGGTGGGAAACCTACTATGAACAGAAGGATGAAAGTACACCCTCACTATTTTCAGATGCACCCACTTGGAATTAATTGTGGGATGCCATCAAGGAGCAACACTACCCTGTCGCGAGCTATGAGAATAAATACATAAAGTGGACCATGCTGCGGCAGGGAAGGGACTGAGACGTACCAGAGTTTACCATTGTTTTTCATACCCTTTGCATGAAGTTTGGTATCAAGGATTCTGAGAAACATTTGGTAGTCAAGTATCATGTTTTCCTACACAGGTACATCCAAGATGAGATGGCATTCCTGGACATCTCCTTACTCGACACAACATGCTGATACACTATCAAGATTTAGCAGAAGCTTAAATAGAAAAAGCGAGACTTTGAATCTGCAAATCTGAAGCAAGGGAAAGGTGCCCCCAAACAACAGAACAAAGGACAAAGCCAAGGTGAGGCGACCAAGGAAAACCCACCAAAGCCACAGGCAAAGAACAACACCATGAAGCTAAAGAAGGACACGGGAAAGTCGTGTGAGTTCCATAAGAGCTACACTCACAACACAAGGGAGTGTTAGGCTAAGTAGTCACTAGTGACCGAGATGAAGGCTTCTGAATCAGATGCATGTTTCGACTTTGAGTTAGAACCTGATAAGGGGAATGAAAAAGGTAATCATATTATTGGTGTGGAGCCCAACGCTACGGTTGCCACCATGAATATCCAGAAGGAGGAACCCGAAGATCCAAAGGAGGAGGGGTGACTCTTCCACTCCAAGATAGGGGTAAAGGGTTCCCCATTACAGTTCATTATCGATAGTGGGAGCCAAAAGAACCTCATTTCAACAGAGGTCATGAAGCACCTGGGCTTACTGACCACAACACACCCATAACCATTCACCATCGGGTGGCTTCACCAAGGACATGATCTCCACGTCGGCCAACAATGGTGCCTTCCATACAACATGAAGCCCTTCATGGATGAGGTATTATGTGACGTTGCTCTTCTTGATGTTTGTGATCTATATTAGGACAACCATACTTATGGAAGTGACATGCTATGCATGATTCAAGGCCTCACACTATTATTGTTACCTTGGGAAATAATTTTTATAGGACACTGGAGGTAGCACCGCCTACCACCATCTCTTTGGTTACTGCAAAACAATGTAGTAATCCCATTTCCAAAACCAGAAAATTTGTTTTCCTGATGATACGCCCTCATGGAAAGAAGAATACGGTGGCCATGAACTCCAAATAGGGCCCCTTCGCACGACAACAACAGATGGACAAGGTCATGGAGGAGTATGAGGACATCTTCACCTCCCCTGCAAGGTTGCCTCTGCACTGTCAGGTCAAGAACTCCAACGATCTGACCCCAGGTGTGTCATTGCCCAATAGACCAATCTATCAACGCTCTATTATGGAGAATGAAGAAATCAAGAGGCAGATTCAGGAGCTGTTGTAGAAAGGTCACATCTGGTCGATTTCATTGTCCCGTGGGAGCCCGACCGTGTTGGTACAAAATAAGGTTGGGACTTGGAGACTTTGTATTGACTATTGGGTGTTGAACAAGATCATTGTCTGGAATAGGTACCTGATCCCACAAATTGATGACCTTCTGGACCAACTCAAGGAGGGGAATATTTTAGCAAGATAGACTTAAAGTTTGGATATCACCAGGTACCAATCGAACCCTCCAATGTGTGTAAGACTACCTTCAAAACCAAGGAGAGCCTTTTTGAATGGCTGGTATGCCCTTCGGGTTGACAAATGATCCTGCAACCTTCATAAGGCTGATGGATAACATCTTGCGGCCATTCACGAACTTAAATGTAGTGGTATACTTGGATGACATCATCATCTTCAACCAAAGTTGGAAGAGCACCTCCACCACATTCGACAGGTTCTCCAAACACTGCGGCAACACAAGTTGTGTGCCAATTTAGAGAAATGCACTTTTGGCATGAACCAGGTTCAATATTTGGGATACATTATTGATGAATGGGGGGTGCATGTGGATCCAACCAAGATCCAAGTCATTCGGGATTGGCTAGCCCCAACCACTCCGATAGAGCTCCGTAGATTTCTAGGTCTTGCCAATTTCTACCGTAGGTTTGTGTTGAGGTTCTCTCATATCACTGGGCCCTTGAGTCAAGTCACCAAGGGAGGAGCGAAGGAAAAATTATTTTGGTTTAAGTCTCAATGGAAGGCATTCAAAGAGTTGAAACATCACCTCTTCTCTCCACAAGTGCTCACATTACTAGACTTGCAACAACCATTTGAGATCGAGACAAATGCCTTTGACTATGTTATTGGGGTAGTCCTTACTCAACAGGGGAATCCAGTGGCATATCATAGTGAGACACTTTCAGACATAGTCCAGAAGTATCCCACTTATGACAAAGATATGTATTCCATTGTGTAGGCCTCCCGACAATGGAAGCATTACATTTTGGGGAAGGAAACGGTCATCCACACAGACCGCTGATCCTTGTTGTTTAGACAAACACAAGGGAAGTTGCAGAATGCTTGCCATCCGAAGTGGTCCACATAACTACAACAATTCCATTTGAATATCAAGTACAAGAAGGGAAACACCAATAATGTTGTAGAATGCCTCATCTGACCCCCAATCATGGTGTTAACCACTTTGCTCAAATCTTGTGGGCACAAGACTTCTGATTGGCCACTTATCTACAAAAGCGACCTCAAATTCAACCACACATACCAGACGATCTTGGAGGGTGAACAAATTCCATATTTTCACCTCTAGGATGCATTGTTATGCTAATTGGGACACCTTTTTTTTCCTTCAAGTGAGCGTGCACGATTTATTTGGGAAGCACACTACAGTCAGGTCATTGGGAATTTCGAGGTCGAGAAAATAGTGGCAATACTTCAGAAGTATTTCTATTGGCCAAATCTTCGACAGGATGTCGGGAAGTACATTAGATCTTGCACTACCTGTGCCATTTCCAAATCGCCCATCAAGAAGCAAGGCCTCTATACTCTGCTACCTACCCCTAGTTGACCTTGGGAATCCATCTCCATGGATTACATGCCAGGCCTTCCTTCTATTAAGCATGGAAATGATTGTTTTTTTGTGTTCATTGACAAATTATCGAAGATGGCCCATTATGGTGACCTGCAAGAATAATATCACAACAGAATCCACTGCTAAACTCTTCTTTGAATGAGTGTGAGTACACTTTGGGATCCCACAGCCTATCATCTCATATCGGGACAACAGGTTCCTCAGTACATTTTGGTCCAATCTCTGGTCGATGTTGGACACCGAGCTCAATAAGTCCACAAATTTCCATCCCTAAATTGATGGCCAAACATAGGTTGTCAACTCGATGATCGTACACATTCTGCACATGTACAACTCAAAACATCCACAGACTTGGGATGAGAGCCTCTCCTATGTCCAACACAAGTATAACTAGGCTCTCCATAGCTCGATTAGCCACAACCCTTTTCAGGTGGGCTTGGGATTCCAGCCACTATGTCCCATTGATGTGGCCATACCATTTATAGCTACTCAGGCAGATTCGGCTCATGTCCAGTCGGAAGGCGATAAGGCAAACAACTTAATTGAGCACATTCAACACATCCGCCAACAGGTCCATGACATATAGGATAGAGCCAATGCTAAGTACAAGCAGCGACATGATCAACATTGGATGTCACACATATTCCAGGCGGGTGACAAAGTTTGGCTACATTTGCAGAAGGAGCGCCTTGTTGTGCCCCACTGCAAGCTTCGCCCACTCTGATATGGGCCATACACCATCACTAAGGAAGTAAGGGACAATTCCTTCAATCTCAGTATTCCACCATTCCTTGGTCTGAACCCAGTGTTCAATGTGGATCACATTCGACCCTACTTTCCACCAGTGTTGGACACATCCAACATTGCAGAACAACTCACACCAACTAAGTTAAACCCAGACCACATGGAACAGGCCACAACTGATCGGATGATGTACACACAGACGAAAAACACTCAACAGAAAAGGATCTAATTATATCAATTTTTCAAAGCAATCCAACTCCTTCACCAGGGCAAGTGGCTCACTAGGGACCAAGTTCATCAGAAGTTTCCTCATCTCATGGAGGAACTCAACGAAATGGGGACCATTGCTTCATAAGGGGGGAGGAATGATCCAAGTGGATATTGGTGGCCACCCTCTTATTCCACTTTGACCCACAACAATTTCTTCTTTCAGTTTTTCAGTTTCCTTAATTGTAGCATAGTTTACTATTTTTGGCAAATTTTCAAGTCCTAAACTTCCGAAGCCATTTTGAGGCCCTAAACAACATTTATTGGGAAAACCACCTGCGACAAATATCAATTTTCAAATGAGTATCCACTTTCAACAGTTGTAGTCCTGAGATAGATCTTTCTAACAAGGTATCGTGTGTGCCAAACATAGATCATATGCCAAAGTTATGATCTCGGGAAGTTGATGTACCAACTTACTCCAACAGTGCCCATTGTTTGGCATTTCATGTCCTAGGGTTAGGGTTTTGGATGTTTAGGGTTTTCCATTGTTTCTCAATAAAAATAGGCCTTTAAGCCTCATTGTAAAACATATTTCAGAGGCATGTTTCCACCGCATCTCTTCTCAGAGATAAGCTAACATCGCCCGAGCTAGTTTATTTCCATTTTGTATGTAAGCATATTTAAGTTCTTTGATATTAATGAAATGAATTTTTATTTCCGTTACATCTCTGTGTGTATGGTTATATATGTAATTTGTTGCATTCGTGTTTAAATTCGGATCAATGGTATCAAAGCAGTCTACTCTTTCTCGATCCTTCTTTGCATGCCCCCAACGAGGTCGGGGTATAAGGAGTTAGGGCTTGATCTAGTTGAACCTTTGCAAGACCAGTCTCACAAAATGTGACGACCGCCCATGGGATAGAAAAGAAAGGCAAGGGAGCATGACCTATCAAAATATTACTCGAGGAAGCCCTCGAGAAATAAAGGAATGTGATGATTGATAAATTTTCCCAGATCCTTCAACAGTTGCCCACCGGCAACGCATCCACATCCAACAGCCACTCTGGAGGTGCCACTCCATTTAAGGTACAAGTAAACTTTGACATTCAAATATTTGAGGGCCAAATAGATGTAGATGATGTAGATAAATGGTTAAATCTGCTAGAATGTTATTTTTCTATTCATGATTTTTCTAGCCAGGAGAATATTACTTTTTCTCTTCTCAAAGCCAACCCCCATGTCAAGGACTGGTGGGAAATATACTGTGAGCAGAAGGATGAAAGTACGCCCTCACTATTTTCAGTCACACCCACTTGGAATTCATTCCAGGTTACCATCAAGGAGAAGTACTACCCTATTGGGAGCTATGAGGATACATACATAAAGTGGACCACACTGCGGTAGGGAAGGGACCAAGACGTGTCAGAGTTTACCAATGTTTTTCATACCCTTCCCACGAAGTTGGGTATTAATGATTCTGAGAAACATTTGGTACTCAAGTACGGTGACTGCCTACACAGGTACATCTAGGTTGAAATGGAGTTCCTGGACATCTCCTCGCTCGTCACGACGTACCGATACGCTATCAAGATCGAGCAAAAGCTTAAACAGAAAAAGGCGAAACTTTGGATCTGAGAATCCAAATTAAGAGAAATTTTCCCCCAAGCCGCAGAATAAAGGAAAAATCCAAGGCAGGGCAGCCCAGGACAACCCGCCAAAGCTACAAGCAAAGAACAACATCGTGAAGCCGAAGAAGGACACGGGAAATTGGTGTGAGTTCCATAAGAGCTCCACTCACAACACAAATGAGTGTCGAGCCAAGCAGTCACTGGTGGCCGATCTGAAGGCTTCTGAATTAGATGCACGTTTTGACTCTGAGTCAGAACCTGACAAGGGTAATGACAAAGGGAAGCAGATTAATGATGCGGAGCCCAGCGTCACTGTTTCCACCACAAACATCTAGAAGGAGGAACCCGAAGATCCATAGGAGGATAAGCACATCTTCCACTCCCAGATGTGGGTAAAGGGTTCCCTACTATAGTTCATTGTTAACAAGGGACCCAAAAGAACCTCATTTCAACAAAAGTCATGAAGCAGCGGGGCTTAGTGACCACAACACACCCACAAACATACACCCTTGGGTGGCTTCACCAAGGACGAGATCTTCGCGTTAGCCAGCAGTTTCGCCTTCCATACAACATCAAGCCATTCGCGAATGAGGTCTTATGTAGCATTTCTCCTCTTGATGTTTGTGATGTATTATTAGGCCAACCATACTTGTGGAAGCGACATGTTGTGTATGAGGCAAGGCCTCATGCTGTTATTGTTACCTTGGGAAATAAGTTGTACACGATACCAGAGATAGCATCACCTACCACCATCTCTTTGGTTACTACAAAACAATCTAGTAAGCTCATTTCCAAAACTGGGAAATTTGTTTTCCTGATGATACGCCCTTAGGGAAAGAAGAAGACGGTGGCCATGACCTCCAAACAAGGCCCCTCTGCATGACAACAAGGGATGGACAAGGTCGTGGAGGAGTATGAGGACATATTCACCTCCCTCGTAGGGGTGCCTTTGTGATCTGATAATCACCCTATGAGTGACCTCAGTTGAAGATTTATTAAACAAAAGGTATTACAGACTCATGTGCTGGTGTGCGTTCTGTGTTATTGAACAACAGATCGATCAGATTGCCAATACTAAGACACAAACTGTTTTAATAAGGAGTTCACCCTATTCTCAAGGGCTATGTCTCCAGTCCAGCTTCAGTGGTGGCCTTGTTTTATTATGTCTTACAGCAGAGAATTTACAATACAGGGACTCAATATGAGCTCTCCTGATAGCAAATTTTTCTTGGCAGGGAGGTTCTTGGATTCCCCAAGCCACTCAGAGTTCACAGACTCTTTTTCTTCCTACCAGCTCAGTGACCTTTGGTCTACAGTGGAAAGAGCCAATTGTGATGCTCAATCCAAACAAATTCCTCTATGGGAAGGCTTGAATCTTCAAGCTCTCTGGTGTTCAATGCTGCCTATGGTCAACTCGGCCCTCTGTCTCTTCTGCTTGGCTTTACTGCTCTCTGTGTTCAGTCCTCCTCTCAGGGTTCACTATTCACTGTCTTTCTTGGTTGCTTGGATTCTTCTCCTAATTCCCCTCTTGTGTTTTCAACTGTCTCTGTTCATGGCTTTAACCAGCCGATCCTATGCCTATTCAGTTCTTCTCTCGCCTGCATTGATTCGCCTTCGGCAGCTGTGCTTAGCGTTCCCTGTTAAGCATCAACATGAGCGCTCAGGGAGTGCCACGTGTCCTCATCTAACTGGTGCCAGCATGCTTCGTCAGTTCGTTCCTCCAGTTATGTCACAAATACACTCTTTCTCCACCGTGACAGTCAACGGATTCCAAATCCCTTTTAAATCGTAGCTTATTTCCCTATCGATTCCGCTTCTTTCCATCGGGTGCAATCTCAGCCGTCTGATCTGGGCTCCTCCAGATCCAACGTCATACGCACGTCGAGCGCGGTTGACTTGCTCGACCGTTAACATGCAATCACAGTGGTTTTTATCTCACCTCCACTGCCACGTTTCGATCGTTGATTGTGATCGCTTCGTTTTCTCCAAAACCTCTTACCGTTTAAGGGCATCCCGATCAAACCGCCAGTTCCCAGGCCATGGGTCCCACCGTCGTACATTGGCGCTTTTTACCTTTTTCCCGCCTGCGGTCCTCTGGCTCCCAATGTGACCGAGTGCTTAAGGCTCTCCCCATTTCGGCCCTATTTTCCTAAGCACTAATCATGCATCAAAAGCTTCTCCTTTTCTCGATCTGAGGCTCCTAGGGGCTATTTTGACCTCCTGTGCAGTCTCCATGGGCCTCGGCCAGCACGCTTTGACCGAGGTCCTCGTCGTTCCACGTTGGCTGCCATGGCCACTAGTTCAAGGTGTTTTTGATGCCATTTTGGATTTCCTGAAGGATTTTTTTAAATCGATACAGTCAAAGTTCTTGACTGTCTTTTGGGGATCCGATTTGGATCACAGCCTCCCTACTGAAAAAGCTTTTGGACCACCAAAAGTTGGTTTTCTTCAAGCATCGACTAAGTGAGGGAACTGCTATCTCACTTGTCCAATCTCAATCCATTACGCATGGCTTGGCTTCGAACCTTTAAGCCCAATCCCGAGGTATTCCCCCTATCCACTCCGCATCGTCCTCACCTTTCTGTCCAACACTATGTCTTCTTGCAACTCATTAAGATATTCAGGTAGCAGGTCATCAATAGAAGGTAATTGAGTCTGCTCTTCAGGTTCCTCAATCATTGAAGGCTCAAACAACCTCAAGCATTTTGCATTCACGACTGAGTAGATGTGCATGTAAGCTTGCAGATCAAGGCAGAAGGCATTTTCACCAATTTTCTCAAGTATCCTGAAGGGTCCATACCTGATAGGTTTTAGCTTCTTACCTTCACCTTGCATTTTGTCCTTGCTGATATACAACCAGACTTGGTCTCCAACTTGAAAACTATGCTCCATCCGATGCTTATCATGCCTAGCCTTGTACTTGGCCTGGCTCTTTTCCAGCTGTTCCTGTACTGCCTGGTGGATCTCCTGGATTTGTTCAATGAACCTAGTTGCCTTGTCCACATCACTGTGTCCATCAACCATGGTATCTTTACCAAAGACAAAATCCAAAGGAGACCTTGGTATAAAACCAAAACATGTCTCAAAAGGGGATCTCTGTGTAGAAGAGTGTTTGTCTCTATTGTAAGCATGCTGCACATAGCACAAGTGCTCATCCCAAAGCTTAGGATGTTTGTTGCAATATCCTCTCAGTAACTGGATCACTATCATGTTAACTAATTATGTCTGGCCATCTGTTTGTGGATGAAAAGTTGTGCTTTTCTTCAACTTGGTGTCCATTAGTTCCCACAGACTGGACCAAAACTTTCCCACAAATCGGGTGTCTTGATCAGATATAATAGAAGTGGGTAGTCCAAAATGAACCCATACATGTTCAAAGAATAATTTTGCAATTTGTTTAGCTGTAATCTGTTTACTACAGGGTATTAAAATACACATTTTGCTGAACCTATCCACAACAACATATAGATAATCATGACCTTTCCTAGATTTAGGCAGTCCCCCAACAAAATCCATGAAAATGCTTTCCCAAGGGTGAGAAGGAACTAGCAAGGGAGTGTACAAGCCTAGTTTTATGTTGTTGGGCTGACTTTTAGTACACATGGCAGGCCCCTTTACATATCTAGAAACTGTCTCATTCATTTTCGGCCAATAGCAGAACCTTTGCAGATGTGCAACCATTTAACCTACCCCAAAGTGACCTGATATCAGAGAAGTGTGTGCTTCCCTAATTATCTTTTCTCTCTCAGTTTGTGGAATACCGAGTTTCCCACAATGATATAAGAGTCAGTCCTTCACATGATAGTCCAATTCTTCTACTCTTTTGCCTTGACTCAATGTTGCATATACATCTTTAAAGTCCATATCCTGAGCATACTGTTGTATGTAGCCTTCATCCAACACAGAGTTATGCTTAAGTATGGTAGATGCATTTATAATGGGTCTAGATAACATGTCTACAACCTTGTTATGTATGCCCTTTTTATATTTGATGACTAAACGAAATTGTTGTAGAAAACCCATCCATCTATAATGACTTGAGTGCTGCAATTTAGTTTGGGAGTGTACATATTGAAGTGGCTGATGATCAATATGTATTATTGTTTCTTTTCCCATTAAATAATGTTTCCACTTTTTCACACTCTGAACTAATGCATACAATTCTTTATCATATGTAGGATAATTAACTACCTATAGGGAGGATTAAAAGTTTGATGATAACTATGGGTTCCGGTGTGTATCAAAACACTGCTTCCATGGCATAGTCACTCGGGCATCAGTTGGACTCAAATGGTCTTTGTAGAATTGGCAATGCTAGTAAGGTTGTTGTCTAATCCTTTCTTTCAAGGTGTCGAAGGCTGTTCTGCTATTTCCTCCCCACGAAACACCTTGTTCAATCCATATTAAGCATATAAGGGAGCTGCAATTGAGGAAAAGTTAGAAATGAACTTCCTCCAATATTGTGTTGCTCCTAAGAAGCTTCTTACTTCTGTAGCAGACTTGGGTTTAGGCCAATTTACAGTGACTGCCATTTTAGAAGGATCTATTTTCAATTCACCACCCCTTACTATATGACCCAAATAATTTAGAGATGTTTTACCAAATTCACATTTTAAGAGTTTAACATAAAGTTTTTATCTTTTCAAAACATCTAATGTCTGCTTAACATGCTTTAAGTGTTCTTCCCACGTTTTACTAAAAATGTCATCTAGATACACAATAACAAAATCATCAAGAAAAGGCCTAAGTACATCATTCATTAATCTCATGAAAGTAGCAGGGGCATTGGTCAAGCCAAAAGGCATAACTGGCCATTCATACAATCCCTGCTTTGTTTTGAAAGCAGTCTTCCATGCATCCTTCTCTGCAACTATGACTTGATGGTATCCACTGTGCAAATCCAGCTTGGTGAAATAGACAACATCCTTCAATTGATCTAAAAGATCATCTATGCAAGGAAGGGAATAACGATTTTTAATTGTTATCTTATTTAGTGCTCGGTAATCAATGCACATTCTCCACGAGCCATCTTTCTTTCTCAACAAAACGATTGGTGACCCACATGGTGATGTGCTAGGTCTGATGAACCCTTTCTCGAGCAACCCCTACACATGCTTCTTGATTTCAACATTCTCTAAAGTGGACAACCTATACATCCCAATGTTAGGCAAAGGAACATCTTGCTGCAAAATAATATCATGTACTATTCCCCTTTTGGGTGGCAGACCTTTAGGTTCTTGGAATAAGACATCATACTCTGAAACAATATTTTCTATATCAGTTTGTTGATCAACATTATAGCCCTAAAATATTCTGGTTTTATCAGGTGTCTTTTCCTTTAAAACCATTAGTAAGAACTGTTTGCATGAATTTATCATTATTTTCATCTGTCCTGAGTTTATGAGAGTATAATTATTCTTGAGCTTATGAGCTCTTACAAAGTATTTGATTCCATCTTTGACCAGTAGATACTTGTTTTCTCGGCTCTATAGAAAATAGCTTTTCTATCATACAAGTAAGGACTTCCTAAAACAATTCCACATATATCCAAAGGAATTATGTCTAACTCAACCTCATCTACAAATTATGACCCAAAAGAACACTTGAGTTTGCATTGTCTAGTCACTTGTAGTTGTGCTTTATCATTCAACCATCCTAATTGGTATGGTTTCGTGTGAGGTGTAATTGCTAATCCCAATTTCTTTACAATTGCTTCAGAAATCAAATTTACTTGTGAGCCACTATCAAACAAAGTATCAATCTTTTGATGTTTGGAAATAACTCGAATATGGAAAAGCTCATGTCTTTTTTTCTCATGTTCTTCATCAATAATAGTTTGAGCAGAATTACTAATAGATGCTCTAGAATTCTTACCTTTTATATCTGTGGCTGCAATGATTGTTTCATCTTGTGAGTCTGACCCCAAGTCTTTCTAAATAGTTGCAGCAGTGTTCTTCTTCTTGCCCTCGGACTTCTTAGGTCTCAGCTCTGGATGCAGAATCCAACGGTGCTCATCATCATGCCACTCCTTTTTACAGTGAGTGCATGAAGCTTTGCTTTTCTGTGCAGTGTTAGCCTTCATTGCTTTCTACTTCTGCTTTCTTTTCTCTTTGCTTTAGCTTGCAGTGGGTTGGGATGGTCCCCCAACTTCTGGATTTCCATTCTTTCCTCTAGCTTCTAGATGAGTAGCTTGTACAAATACCTCATCTATACTAGTGGGATTAAACATGAGGATGGTATGCCTCATGTAGTTGTGTAGACCACCAATGTACTTCAAAAGAGTCTTTGATGAGTCTAATGAGATTCATGAATCAATGCTCTCTTTCTAAATTCTTGAGTGTACCCTTACACACTTTGCCCTTTCAACCGCCGAAGGGTTTGCCAACTCATCATGGCTTGTTGCATGTAGGCCAATGGATAGAATTGCTTCTTAATGGTAGAAACAAAGTCACTCCAGACAGAGATAGTCTTACCATGTCTTTTCATGTTAGCTTGGGTTCTGCCTTCCCACCAAACCAAGGCAGTGCCTCCTAGGCATAGGCTTGCCAACTGAATTTTGCTCTCTGAGTTGATGTTTTTCACTATGCAATACACATCAATTTGTCTAATCCAATTGTCCAACTTTTTAACATTTAACTCTCCATCATATATAGGCAAATCGAATTTAACATCTAGCTTAATCAAAGATGCTTTCTTATTATGCACAGGGCTATTAGGAGGTGTGAGAAAGCTTTCCTCTTTCCCTTTTCTTTTTGAGTGGTCATGGTTATGAGATTCTTCTTCTTCTTTGTCTTGCTTAGAACCTGATGAATCTTCATCCTTATGCTTTCTAAAGTTTTTATACATTTCTTCTACCATAGACTTTATAGCTAGGAAACTCTCTATGAATTGAGGGTCTGGCCCCACAGAACCTTCCTCTGCCATTGTCTTCCGATGATAGACTCTCCCAATTTCAGGATTAGTTTCGACCAACTCTCATTCTCCTAATTTGAGCTTTTATCTAGTGAGCATTCAATAGCTAAACCAACACAAGCTTGTCTAACCTTACAACCTAGAGCTCTGATACCACTTGATCTGATAATCACCCTATGGGTGACCTTAGTTAAAGATTTATTAAATGAAGGTATTACAGACTCATATGTTGGTGTGTGTGTTTATGTTATTTAAGCAACGGATCGATCAGATTGCAAATACACAGAGACTTGAAATGGAAAACAGCAGAGAAACACAGTAAGAAAATACAAGAACACAAGAATTTAATAAGGAGTTCACCCTATCCTCCAGGGCTACGTCTCCGGTCCAACTCTCAGTGGTGGCCCTCTTTTATTGTGTCTTGCAGCAGAGAATTACAATGAAGGAGCTCAACATGAGTCTCCTGAAACAGATTGGCTTGGCAGGGTGGTTCTTGGATTCCCCAAGCTACTGGAGTACATAGACTCTTTTCCTTGCCAGCTCTTAGACCTCTTTGGTCTGACAAATCCTCTCAGGGATGGCTTGAATCTCTCAAGCTCTCTGGTGTTTGACGTTGCCCTTGATCAGCTTGGCCCTCTGCCTTCTTTCTGCTTTTTGCTTGACTGGTTCTTCTCTTTTCTGTCTTCTATCTTCAGTGTTCCGTCTTTCGGTTCCCGACTCTCTCTCTGTGTCTTTTCTGTTCTCTGTTCATGGCTTAAAACCATTCGAGCTCATGGCGGTTCGTTTCCTCTTCCACCTTCGTCGATTCGCCTGCTTGCAGCTGCGCTTGGAATTCCTTGTTCTCGGCGTCATCATCAGACTCATAAAGATGGCCATTTTTCCTCCTCGTCAATTCCATCTTTTCCACAGACGCGATCTCATCTGTTAGATCTGGGGCCCCCAGATCCGACCCCATTCGCTCGTCCCACGCGGTTGACTAGCTCGACCAATAGCGCGCGATGAGCGGTGGTTTTCTCTCTCCTCTGCTTGCCACGCGTCGGGCGTTGAGTGGAATCGCTTCTTTTATTTCAACACTGCTTATTGCCCATGGACGCCCACGATCAATACCGTCGATTTTGGAGCGGGCCCCACCATTAACTCTTAGCTTTCTATCCCATGGTTTTCCCGGCTCTCATGCGATCGAGCACTCGGGGCTTCTCCAATTTGAGGTTTTTTGCCCAGTGATGCACGAAGTGCTAATCGCACATCAAAAACTGCCTCTGTTTCCCGATCTGGGTCTCCCAGGAGCTAATTTTGCCTCCCGCGCAATCTCCATGGGCCTCAGTCAGCGCGCTTTGACCGAGGTCCTCGTCGTTCCACGTTGGCTGCCATTGTCATTGGTTTAGAGAGGTTCTTGATCGCTGTTTTAAATCCTTTGAAGTCTGTCTCGACCTGATACAACCATGGCTCTGTTAATCATTCTTTATGAATCCAATTCGGATCAAAAAAATTGGTCAACCAAAAGCACATAAATTATTCAAATTTTAAAGAAAAACATATATATCTATGTGCATCCATATGAATTCAAACAATTTATACACATAAGAAAAAGTTCTCATTTATATAGCATGTAAGGGTGCACACAACCAAAATAGCATTAAATGCAATCCATCCTTTATTAGGTCCTTATAATATTAGTGATTCCCCATTACTATTGTCATTGTAGCCCTTATTCTTATTATTGTGCCTTTATTGTCCCCATATTGTTATTAGTGTGCCTCATAAAAGTCCACTATTGTTCTTGCTGTGCCCTTATATTATTATTATTATGTCAGCGTTGATTATATTGGGGCCTCTTAAACTCCTATATATAGAAATGAGGTTTAGTCATTTGTATCATCAAAGAATTGTTCATTTGTGTAATGTAAAGGAGGTTGCTCCCTCGAAGAGGTAAATTTTGAAGTCGTTGATCTATCTTTTCTATCTTTTGTGAGTTGTTCATAACACTTGGTATCAGAGCTTTGGATTCTAGGGTTTCGCTAGATGAGAACACATTTTGTGATTTATGACATTGAAAATTATTTAACTTTTGTAAAGTTACTGAAAATTCAAGGCTAAGATCCTACAAGTTAATATTTAGCTTACTTAAGTTATTTTGTTATTCTTGTTACACACCAAAAGTGGGTAACCCCATAGGAGGAAAAGATTCTCATACTTTGGACCAATGTTATCGAAAACAAACTATTGATGGAACTGGAAAACTCTCTGAACCAAACCTATAAGAACCAAACCAAAACCGGTAAAAAAATTGGACCAAAAAATTGGTCAACCAAAAACACATAAAATATTCAAATTTTAAATAAAAACATATATATCTTTGTGCATCCATATGACTCAAAACAATTTATACACATATAAGCAAAAGTTCTCATTTATATAACATGTAAGGGTGCACACAACCAAAATACCACTAAATGCAATCCATTTTTTGTTAGATCCCTATAATACTAGTGATTCCCATTACTATTGTCATTGTAGCTCTTATTCTTATTATTGTGCCCCTATTGTCCCTATATTATTATTAGTGTGCCCCATAATAACTCACTATTGTTCTTGTTGTGCCCTTACATTATTATTGTTATGTCGACTTTGATTATATTGGGACTCCTTAAACTCCTATATATAGAAATGAGGTTTAGTCATTTGTATCATCAAAGAATTGTTTATTTATGTAATGTAAAGGAGGTTGCTCCCTCGAAGAGGTTGATTTTGAAGTCGTTGATCTATCTTTTCTATCTTTTTGTGAGTTGTTCATAACATTTGGTATCAGAGCTTTGGATTTTAGGGTTTCGCTGCTCCAAACAGGTCATCATGCCGTTTTTGCTATAAAAAATTTTCTGTGGTGTTTCAGAATCTTAAAAAAACCCATTTGAGCCGAAATTTCGATGATCCTCGGGTCCGAATTTCAGATCTTGTCTTGCTATATTTTCGAAGATATGATCTAAGGAAGTTAGGGTTTTTGCAAACTCCTGAATTACATCCCAAAGAGGTGACCTTGGGAAAATTGTCATAACTTTCTCTCTGAATATCAGATTGAAATTTCGTCAGAAGATATAGAATGAGGATAGACTGTAGTTTTTTTTGCATCGTTTTCAGGTCCCGAGGTTGAAACAGTGACATGTGGCACGTCGTACAATTTTGCTCTACTGAAAAAATGTATAATCAGGTCATCTTGGAAGATTGGGCATAACTCTTTCTTGGAGAATCCAATTTTGATCAGACTGGTGGCATTGAAAAGAGAACTCAGAGGGCTACTACAATTCGCAATTTCAAACCTTAGAGATTCGAAGTTTCAGAAATACATCAGATTCAATATCGAGCTCCTATAAAGTGAAAAAAGTGTGTAGTCTTTTTTTTTGGTATAAGTTTGGTTTGAAAAATTAGTTTGAAGGAATTCAAAGGGCATAGTGAAGCATAATTATCATTAATTGATACTCTGGAGAAAGAAAATGGAAACACCTAGTAAGCAATCTGAAATCTCTAGCATGAATCATGAAGAAGAGGAAGAAATGCAACATAATATATCAAAATTACGAGATCAAGTGCAACAAAATTCACTTTCACAAAAAGTAACAGAAACTAAGATGGATGGTTTAAACAAAGGCATGGAAGCTAAGATGGATGGCGTGGAAGATAAGATGGATGGTTTAAACAAAGGCATGGAAGCTAAGATGGATGGCGTGGAAGATAAGATGGATGGTTTAAAGAAAGGCATGGAAGCTAAGATGGATGGTTTGGAAGCTAAGATGAATGACGTGGAAGCTAAGATGGAAGGCAAAATGGAAGATTTGAAGACATATTTGACAAAGTTGCTACAAGAAATGTTTACTAATGGTGAAAGAGTAGTAAAGGAAACTCATGATGAGAACAAAATAAATGTTAATCATGATTTCATAGAGTCTAACGTTGGATTGAAGACCCACCATGTTCCAAAGATCGATATGAGGAAGTTTGATGGCAATGATTCGTAACATGAATACTACAGATGGAGCAATATTTCGATCTCCGTAATGTGCAAAACACACAAAAAGTATGCATTGCAACTTTATATTTGGAACCAAATCAGTTTGTATGGTATCGATGGCTTTGCTCTAGTAAAAAAATCGTCACTTGGGAAATTTTTTATAGCACATTATGATGATACAAAAACTAACACTTTTTTAAGCGAATTGATAAATCTCAAACAAAAGGGTTCAATGATGGCGCACATTGAGGACTTCCAAAAATTGGAATTAAGGGTAAAAAATATTCCAGAGGAGCATATTATTGATGTGTTCATAGGGACTTTAAAGGATAACATCCAACATGAGGTTTGCTTTTGGGACCCTGATTCATTGAAGAAGGCATTCAGGTTGGCAAGAAAAATGGAAAGCAAAATTATGGCAACCAGGAAGCCTACCACTCACAACTATAAAGATGGAAGTGGTGTTTCTCCTAACCTTCCACAACCTACAAAGTTGACACCACAACAATTGGAAGAAAAAAGATCAAAAGGGCTTTGTTACAGTTGTGATAACAAATATATTAAAGGTCATAAGTTTTTTGAGAAGAAATCATTTTACATAGATTGTGAAGAAGAGGAAGAAAAGGAACAAGAAACGTAAAAAAAATAGGATATATACCAAGAACAAACCCTAGAGAAAGAAGAAATAAATCCGACCATATCTTGTAATGCATTGGCTGGAATTACCACTCCTCAAACTATCAAGATAGAAGGACATATCAAGAAAAAAAAGGTAATATTGTTGATTGATTCAGGCAGTATCCATAATTTTATTCATTGTAAGATAGCCAAGGAATTGAATTGCTTCATATATCCAGCACCAGAGTGTCAAGTAATGGTTGCAAGTGGAGGAACCATAAATTGCTCTGGAAAGTGCCATAATATCAAGCTATCCATGGGAGTATATCTATTGAATAGCTCAATGTTTTCCATTCCAATGGGTGGTGTTGATGTTGTATTAGGAGTCAAATGGCTACAATCTTTGGGTACAATAGCTTTTAATTTTCAAGAACCTTTCATGAAATTTTGTTTGAAAGAAAAGGAAATTGAATTAAGGGGTATTGCAGGGAAACCGAGAAAGATAATTGGCTCTAACGGAATAACAAAGCTTCTAAATAAAGAACAACGAGGCATAATTCCACAATTATGTTCGCTAAAGGTTTCCACGTCAAAATCATCTATTTCACCATATCTCAAAAAAGTCTTGGACAATCATTCCAAGGTATTTGAGACTCCCAAAGGCCTCCCACCTATTCATGATCATGATCATGCTAGTCATTTTATTCTAGGAAGTGTTCCTCCAAACATCA
Source organism: Pinus taeda (assembly GCA_000404065.3). Classification (NCBI taxonomy): domain Eukaryota; kingdom Viridiplantae; phylum Streptophyta; class Pinopsida; order Pinales; family Pinaceae; genus Pinus; species Pinus taeda. The sequence continues at coordinate 216,182 of APFE030858112.1, forward strand.
GGCCTTACAGATATCCCTATGCCCAAAAGAGTGAAATTGAATGTATGGTTGCATAAATTCTAGAGGCTGGTATAATTCAACCTAGTCAAAGTTCTTTCTCTGCTCCAGTGGTATTGTTGCACAAGAAGGATGGATCATAGCGCATGTGTCCGGATTATATGGAGCTCAACAAGTTCACTATTAAAGATAAATTTCTGATTCTTGTTAAAATGTTTACATTACATTAAATTAATCTTTTTATTTAATTTTATTTTTAAAATATTTGTTTATTTTTTATGTAATTTGACTTAATCAAAATGTTAAACATTACATTACAACCTCTACCATACTATGTTGGAGAGTGCCTCTTGGTGCAATAAGTTTGTATTGGATGTTAATTCATGTGGACTCAATGAGAACACATCTTGTGATTTATGACATTGCAAATTATTTAACTTTTGTAAAGTTAATGAAAAACCAAAGCCAAGGTCCTACGCGTTAATATTTAGCTTAATTAATTTATTTTTTTATTCTTGTTACCCACCAAAAGTGGGTGACCCCATAGGAGAAAAAAAAAATCATACTTTGGACCAATGTTATCGAAACCATACTGGTGATCGAACCGAAAAACCTTTTGAACCGAACCTATCAAAACCAAACCAAAACTAGTAAAAAAACTCGACCAGAAAACTCGTCAACCAAAAGCACATAAAATATTCAAATTTTATATAAAAACATGTGTGTGTGTGTGCATCCATATGAATCCAAACCATTTATACACAAATAGGCAAAAATTCACATTTATATAGTATGTAAGGGTGCACACAACTAAAATAGCATTGAACGCAATACATCTTTGAACTAAAAATACATCAAAAAACAAGCTCCAGATGGCCTCTAACATCCAAAAAAGTCATGCTACAACAAATGCGTACATATTATCAAAATCATTCACTGTATTGGCATCTTTGTATCAATATCACCCTCTAATCATTAAAATATGATAGAAAAAATGTAGCAAGTCAATTCAAGATTTTGTTTGAGTGATGGGCACATTTTTTGTTATGAAACTAGTTCACAAAAAGATAAAAAAGATAGATCAACGCCTTAGAATTCAGCCTCTTCGAGGGGGCAACCTCCTTTACATACACAAATGAACAATTCTTGGATGATTCAAATGACAAAACCTCATTTCTATATATAGGAGTATAAGGAGTCACAATATAACCCAGCCGACCTAACAATAATAATATAAAGGCACAAAAATAACAATAGAGGGATTCTATGGGGCACAGTAATAACAATATGGGGACAATAGGGGCACAACAATATTAATAAGGGATACAACTACAATACTAATGGGATAATCACTAGTATATAGGGACCTAACATTCCCCTCTCCTTCCAAAAAGTGTTGTCCTCAACGCTTGAGTAGTTCTGGATGCTTCTGTATAAAATTCTCATCCTC